>PVJL010004248.1:0-134788 GCA_004026885.1 Lyroderma lyra
GTATATGTACCACAGCTTCTTTATCCAGTCATCTGTCGCAGGGACCTTTGGTTGTTTCCATGTTTTGGCCACTGTGAACAGTGCTGCAATGAACATTGGGGTACATAAGTCTTTGCGGACAAAGGTTTTCAAGTTCTTTGGGTAGATCCCCAGAAGGGGGATTGCTGGGTCAAATGGTAGCTCCATTCCCAATTTTCTGTGGAAGGCAGTGTGGAGGTTCCTCAGAAACTCAGTTCTTAATTTTAAAAAACTAGAGTCACTCTATGACCCAGCAATTCTTCTTCTGGGTATCTACCCAAAAAAATATGAAAACTTTTCCTCCAAAAATATGTGTACCCAGTGTTCATCTTAGCATTGTTCATAGTGACCAAGACATGGAAACAACAAAAATGCCTTTTGTTAGAGGATTAGATAAAGAAGCTGTGGTACATATACACAAAGGAGTATTCCACAACCACAAGAAGAAATGAGATACTGCAATTTGTAACCACATAGAGGAAACTTGAGATCATCATGCTAAGCAAAATAAGTCAGACAGAAAAATCAAGAACCATATGAGTTCACTCACATGTGTGATATAAAACTGAAAGCAACAGTGGGACATGACAAACAAACATAGAAACAAAAACACATGGACACAGACAGTAGTTTAGTGCTTACCAAAGAGTAAAGGGGGAGGGGATAAAAAGAGGAGGGGCGTCAAATACATGGTGATGGAAGAAGAACTGACTCTGGGTTGTGAAGACACAATACAATATATAGATGATGTATTATAGAATTGTACATTTGAAACTTACATAATTTTACAATCCAATGTCACCCCAACAAATTTAATTTTAACTACTAATATCAAACAAAGTAGAACAAATCTGATTCACTTTCTAAATTTTCCTTTGATATTTTGGTCAGGGAATAATGAAAAAAATGGTAGTTTCAGTTAGTGAATATCAACAAATGAGATTAAAAAATCACAATATATGAGGTTTTATTTAACAGTTTTTGAATATTCAGAGTAAGTACTTCCATTCACTTTCTAATCCATTGTCTGCTTCTTCCTCAGAATTAATTTTGGTCATTGATTTTTTTTTGTTCTTTTTCAATTTCCACAGCCCTATAAAGTAACTATGCCCTTTTAACTTAAGTATTAATACAACGTATAATAAGCTAGTGTTATTGAAATACATTAGTTAAAAACAATGATGAAGGAGCAAAATGATTTATATTTATAAACCACATTCTAGGGAAAAAAGCTCACACTGTAATAGAAGTCAAGCTAGTTTCTCTTATGATAAATGATTTTTTTCATGTATTAAAGTCATAAATGGGAAAAATGCCGCATATTTGAAAACCATATACAAATGTGCTTTCTTGTGTATGGTGGCAGGAAGAATAAACCAAGAAGTTGTGTTTACCCCATTTTATCATGATACATTTGGAAAAGTTATTTAATTCATAAGAACATGTTGATAATTTGTTTTTAAGCATATTTTTGCATTGGCTTCAAGACACTAGAGCTTGCCAATATACTTTAATTGTGTAGTGCATTATAAAAGGAAGCTTCATTTGAATTATGTCAGGCCACATTAAAACACACTCAAATGTGATATGTTCCTTTATTTTATTTCTACAACATTTAGTAAGCTCAGTTGTGCTCAAGTAACTATGTTCCTATAAACAGGACAGGTATTAATATCTTCTTTATTAGAACTTGGAGGAAATAAAGACTGAGACATTGCCTACTCAGTTACAAAACTACTAATCAAATAAATATTTTCCACATCTGATCATTTCAGGAACACAAAAACAAACCATGCTAAAATGCAAGTTTAATCTGAGCCATCAACTTGTACACTCAGAGAATAGTTTGAGCTGAACTCAAAGCCTTAACATAATATTTATTTTTCTCTTTAGCCATTATTTACTTTATCTACATTTGACCAAACTAAACTGACTCTGTGCTTATGTAGTCCTAAGCAAAATGGCATCTGCGTGCAAGTACTTATTTCAGATTGTATGATTATCATATTGATGTCACCATGCTTTAAAATTATACAAGAAGGAGCAAAAGTTTGATTTTGCTGACTTTCTCACTCGCTAATGTCATCTACCTTTTACTTGTATAATAAAAAATCAACTGTTCATTCCAGTGGTTAGCCAAGGAATGACAATTTTTTTTGTTAAATTTATTGGGGTGACATTGGTTAGTAAAAATTACATAAGTTCCAGGTATACAATTCTACAGTGCATTGTCGAGGTATTGCATTATGTGTTCACCACCTAGAGTCAGTTCTCTTTCATCACCATATATTTTACTACCCCTCCCTCTTCTCTCACCCCTTCCTCACTTGCCCTCAGGTTACCACTGAACTACTGACTATGTACATGAGTTTTTATTTCTTTGTTGCTTTCAGTTTTATATTCCACATATGAGTAGTCAGTCATATGATTCTTGGTTTTTTTTCTGTCTGGTTTACTCTCCTTAGCATGATGACCTCAAGGTCCATCCATGTTGTTGCAAATGGCAGTATTTCATATTTTATTACAGCTGAGTAATATTCCATTGTGTACATATGTACCACAGCTTCTTTATCCAGTCATCTGTCGCAGGGCACTTTGGTTGTTTCCATGTGAACAGCGCTGCAATGAACATTGGGGGTACATAAGTCTTTGTGGACAAAGGTTTTCAAGTTCTTTGGGTAGATTCCCCAGAAGGGGGATTGCTGGGTCGAATGGTAGCTCCATTCCCAATTTTCTGAGGAACCTCGACACTGCCTTCCTACAGTGGTTGTACCAGTTTGCACTCCCACCAGCAGTGTGTGAGTGTTCCTTTTTCTCCACATTCTCTCCAGCACTTGTTAATTAATGATAATTTTTTAAAAAGCACAAAATAATTTGATTTTATTCTAAAATCATTTTTTTTACTTTAGTTTAGGCTTGCATCTTTTCAAGGCTAATAGAAGTTAACAGATCATTAAAAAATATCTTCAAAAGTAATAAAGGAATAAATTATTGGATTTCCATACCTTTTTCCTTATAACATATTCAAATTGGTTCATAGTTAATTCTCTGTCTTCTATAGCTGGAGAATAGCAGTTGTATATATAAGTGCTTCTCAATCATTTATATGAATCCAAATCACCTGAGGTTATTATTGTTCAATTTCAGATTCTGATTCAGCAACTTTGGGGTATGCCCGAGATTCACCATTTTTAACGAGCATCCATAGAATGATGATGGTGTTTCTTTGTGAGTAGCAGGGGTGAATCACAGACAAAATCTTCTCAGTATAGATGGAAGCATTCATCTAAACCTCGATAGCATTTAATAACCTTGGTCATTGTTACCCATTCCTAAACTCAGCAGATTTCTTCAATGTTATCTGGTAGCCCTCATAAAGATTATGATAGTGAAAAGCATGTAGAGTACGTTGAACATAACAGGATTCAGAAACCTCATTTTTAACTTTGGGAAGATTTCTTAACTCAGTGAATTTCAGTTTTCTTATCAGCAAAAAGCAAGTGATAATATCTACATAATACTGGGATGATACTTTATTAAACCACAAGAAACCTCTAAAATATGCAACAGCCAGCATGCTATTTAAAATAGCACATTCCCATATGACTACACTCATATGTGGAATATAAAACTGAAAGCAACAAAGAATTACCTCTTGGCATTTTGGCTGAGATCAAATGTGAAAGCAACAAAGAAAAAAAGCTCATGGACACAGTCAGTAGTTGAGTAGTTACCTGAGGGTAAGGGGAAAGGGAGTGGGGGAGAAGGGAGGGTTTGGGAGAGGAGGGAGGAGGAGTCAAGTACAATGTGATGGAAAGAGAACTGACTCTGGGTCATGAACACATCATGCAACACATAGACGATGCACTGTAGAATTATACACCTGGAACCTATGTAATTTTTGCTACCCAAAGTTATCCCATTAAGTTTAACAATAAAAAAAATTAGAAAAAGAAAAAAATTTTTAAAAAGTTTCATTGTATGCATTCCTTGGTTTGCTTACATATTATATGACAGGTGAATAGATAGATGATAGACAGACAGACATGGATACACACACATACCTCTTTTTTCTTGATCTAGAGCATCTTCAAACCAGAGTGTACATATGAGGTAGAACAAAGTAAAGTAAGGGTGGTCTTCAAAGATGTATAAATATATGCCTTCAAGAAAGTATAAACCTCAAAATGATTTCATTAGTGTCCCCCCTTTTAAAAACTCTATTGAAGTAGAACTGATATTTTAAAAAGTGCACATATTTAATTTATACAATTTGATTGATTTGGGCACCAGTGTGCTTTTCAATTCTACATTTTATACATCTGGTTATGGGTTTGGGGAAAAATTCTAATTTAGCTCCCTTTCCAAGTGACATACCATGGTGCTTTGCAAAATGATAGACTGAAAAAGGAATAAATTTGTTCCTGCTGAAAGTTTTGTCACAGGACAATTTACACATTATAGAAATGGAAATTCATTTGGAACTGGCTGGCAGGTTAATTTGAACTCAATTCAAAAACTATGAATCCCTTTTGGTAACTATTATGTTTAGTTTAAAAGAACTCTCTGGGCTAATTATAGATACCACACTGTGTGCGCATATGTGTGAGAGAGACAGATAGATAGACAGACATGCTGATTTACACTGTTACTGAATTTTTAGAGATATTAAATCATATTAACTGAAAAAATATACAAAATGTCTCAAAATGAAGCAATGCATATTTAACACTTTTGTACAAAATAAGATATATCACAAAATATTTAAAAATGAGGACGAGGTGGTCTTTTTATTTATTTATTTATTATCAAATTTATTGGGGTGACATTGGTTGGTAAAATTATGTAGGTTCCAGGTGTACAATTCTATATTACATCATCCATGTGTTGCATTGTGTACTCACCACCCAGAGTCAGTTCTTCTTTCATCACCATATAGTTGACCTTCCTTTCTTCCTCCACCACTGCCCTCCCCCCTTATCCTCTGGTCTTCTTTTTGAGTAACCACACCCACTTCATATCCAAATGGAGTGACCTAATCCCATGTCAGTGAAGTATTTAGCTTATTCCTATATTTGGTTGTTATTCATATAGTGTGATATGAAAATCCTATTTCACAAAGATCTGTGTAACAAAAGGAAGAAAAACAACTGTACAGTTTATAGCACTTAGAAATTCTTAGATTAGAATGCTCTGAAACTAATGAATCATTTCATATTATACAACTGTTTCCCTCAAATTTTGATAATGGGGCTAATCTGGCATTTTATTCACTTGATGCATGAACAGGTTGAGAGACATTTAAACAGTGCTTCTTTTATCAAATTTCTTTCTATCACAGACTGATGGAGAATGAATTGAAAACATATACATATTTAATAGATAAGACATATTAAGTAATACCACAGATATATGTAAGTCATAGGAAAATCATCATTCCTGTGCTTACCATCATGGGTTTTTGCTAAGACAGAAAAATGGTCAGTCATCACACTGCCTCTATTTTTAGAAATTGCAGGAGATTGTCCTGTCCTGGAGTTTGATCAGGCTTCCTCCAAAATAAAGAAGCCTTTGCCAGTTCTTTACAAGGCAAAAGAGTCCCATCCTTGCAGTAGGTGGCTCTGTAAAGGGTCCAATTTTTAAGCTTCTGGAGTACCCCCCAGGGGCGTAGTCTAAAAGGGGAAGCAGAAATGAAATACTGGCCCATGCTTTGCTTAATAATATAAGATGGAAGGACTAAATGGCAGGTTTTGCACAACTTTGGAAAATGTTTCTCTTCCTCAGTATGAATTAAACTGAACCATCCTTAATAGTGAATGAGTTCCAGGGAAGATGTGGGAATCCAGTAGGAGCAGATCATATCCTAAGGGTACAGGCTTTTGCATCAGGCTGCCAAGGTTCACATCAACAATTTACTAGCTTTGTGTCCCTGAGCAACCTTGACTTTTACCTGTATAACCTCTCTGTACCTCAGTTATATCCTCTGTAAAGTGTTCATAACAATAAGTCCCTACCTGATGGAGTTACTGTGAGGATTAAATGGCCATATTTCATTGAATCTATGAAAGCATTGATTGTAAGATAGATTATTATTTTATGTACCACACAAAAGAAAAAATAAGTTACACTCTCAACTCTACACACCAATGATTTTAAGATATGTATTGATTCTAGAAATATTAAAATATGAAATATGCCATCTCAGAATCAATGAAACATAGTAGACTATACTGAGAAGGTGCTTAAATCATAGTTTGCATATAGTTAGTGCTGAATGTTTGTTGTTGTTATAGGGTAGCATTTCCCTAAAAGAAGATAGTAATTTCCACCTTGAAAATGGATGCCTTCTAGAAAAAATGACTACAGCCTTCAATAGGGAAGAGCAAGACGAGGAACTGGAGCATGTCCACAAATGACCCTCGTACAGGGTTTAATTCCTTCTTGATTTTCTGTTGCAAAACACTAAGTTAAAGTCATCGTTACTGTTCCTCCCTCCATTGTAATTCTCTGGTTACTCCCAGCCCAACCCTCCACTCCAGTAAAGTCCAATATTACTACAGAACTCTGTGGGAAGGCATCATGGGAACTCCAAAGCAGGTAGTTAGGCTTGCTCCACATAAGCTTGGAGTTGAGGCCCAGGCAGTGTAACCGCAGCATGACAGGAAGGGCCATTGTCCACCACCATATTGGTCTACAAGGAAGAGTCACAGAGAGTGTCCAGGAGAAAATGCAACCCAGAGAAGTGGCTACTGATAGACTTCTGGCTTAGGAGTAAATGTGAGGGACAAAACTTCTTTCCCCAGGATTTGAGAAAAAGGTGACTGACTCTTGTAGCTAATGCTTTGTTCACATAGATGATGAAATGATAAGACAATATATACAATCTAGGCTTAGTGGTCACTGAATCGTGTCATTGCTTTTAGTATTCACTGGCTTTTAAAAAGTGTAACTTTTCATAATCATAATTTCTGGAAACAGAATGCACCATAATAATAATAATAATAATAGTAATATTACTATAGCTAGCTAACACTTACATGCAATTTACTACATTCCAGATGCTATTCTAAGTGTATTACCAGTATTAACTTACTTGTAACTCTGTGAGCTAGGTAGTTTTTATCCTCCTTTTAACAGTGGAGGAAACTGAGGTATGGAAAGGGTTCTTCTCCAAAGTGTCATATATTCACAAACACTCACACATATGCACACACACACCTATTTGATGTCAGAGGCAGGCAGCATAATCCTGACCATTACATTCCCATACAATTTACAAGACCACAGGATCCGTGTTCCTTCCCAGAAGCTATTTCTAAGCCAGTGCTGCCTTTACAACCTGATGGTAGCTCTGAATTTAGGAAATCAGTATAGTGGCTAAACTGTGCCTATAGTCCTGGTCTAGTTTACCTTCCTGTATCCAGGACCTCTCAGGGCTCATATAGAGCAATGACAAGAAGTAGGAGCGTTGGCCACTCACCAGTGTTTGAGTTCCAGCTGTGACACAAGCTGAGTGAGCTTGAGCAAGTTGTTTTTTTTTAACATTTTAGATTGAAGTAATTGTAGAATTAAGGGCAGCTGTAAAACAAAATACAGAAACATGCTGTATAACTTTTTCTGTTACCCTCAATGGTAATGTCTTGCAAATTATAGTACAGCATCACAGCCAAGATATTGATATTGACTCTATGGACCCATTTTATTCAGATTTCCCAAGTATGCATTGTACTTTTTATGTGTATATGAATATACGTTTCTGTGTTTAGTTCAATGTAATTTTAACACATGTAGGGGAATGCATCTACAACTGCATTAAAAATTTAGATCACTTGTGGGACGACAGGATCCCTCTTGCTGCATTTTTATAACAACACCCACTTCCCACCTGCTACCCTGTCACCTCCCTAATTCATGACAACAGTTAATCTGTATTCCATGTCTATAATTTCATCATTTCAAAAAATATACTAATGGAATAATAGAGAACTTAATACTTCAGAATTGGCTTTTTCAATCAAAAGAATGCCCTTGAGATCCATCTTAGTTGCTGCATATAGCAAATAGTTTACTTTTAATTGCTATACATATTGTTGATTCATTTATAGTTATGGTGCCCCACAGTTTAATAATAAGCCATTCCCTGATTGAGAGACATTTTGGCTGTTTGCAGTTTGGAGTTACTACAAATAAACCTGCAGTGAAATGTCATATGCTGGCTTTTGTGTGGACATAAATTCTTATTTTTTTATCTGGGATTAATGCCCAGGAGTGAAATCTCTGGGTCACATGGTGATTTCATATTTGGTTTTGTCATTGCTTTTTTTTTTAAACTGCCAAGCTATTTTCCAAGGGAGCTATAGCATTTTACATTCTCACCAACAGTGTCTGAGTGATCTAGTTTCTCCATATTCTTCCCAGCATTTTGAATTGTTACTATTTTTATTTTAATCAACCTGATAAATGTGTAGTTTTATCTCACTGTGGTTTTAATTTGCATTTCCCTAATGGTTAGAGATGATGATTGTTTATGTATTTATTTATAATCTGTACATACACTTCAGTAAAATGTGTCTTTATGTTATATATATGTGTGTGTGTGTGTGTGTGTGTGTGTGTGTGTGTGTGTATCTTTATATATTTATATAAAATATATCTATTGCCTGTTTCCTAATTGATTTTGTTTACTTTGGACTATTATGAGTTATTTATATGTTCTAGATACATAGTCCTTGTCCTTAAATGTGATATGCAATCATTCTACCAGTTTGTTTCTTATATTTCATCTTTTTTAACATGTTCCTTTGCACAGCAAAACATGTTAAAATTTACAAAGTCTTGTTTATCCATTTTTCTATTTATGAACTGTGTGTTATATGACAGGTATATGAAGTCTTTGTTAAAGTCACAAATATTATATATATTTCCAAAAGATTTACAGTTTTAAGTTTCATATTTAAAATTTGAGTTAATTATGCATGAAGTGAGAATCTTAAGTATTTTTTTTTACTATGGCAGATGTCCACTTCCTCCAACACCATTTTTTATTATTAAATATATTGGGGTGACATATTGATTAGCAAAAATTACATAGGTTCCAGGTGTACAATTCTACAGTGCATCATCTGTGTGTTGTAATATGTGTTCACTACCCAGAGTCCGTTCTCTTTCCACCATATATTTGGCTCCCCCTTCCTCCTCTCTCCCTCTCCCCACCTACCTTCAGGTAACCACTAAACTATTGACTGTGCCCACAAGTTTTTGTTTCTTTGTTGTTTTCAGTTTTATATTCCACATATGAGTGAAGTCATATGGTTCTTGGTTTTTTCTGTCTGCCTTATTTCATTTAGCATGATGATCTCAAGGTACATCTATTTTGTCTCAAATGGCAGTATTTCATCTTTTCTTACAGCTGAGTAAAATTCCATTGTGTATATGTACCACAGCTTCTTTATCCAGTCATCTGTCGCAGGGCACTTGGGTTGTTTCCATGACTTGGCCACCATGAACAGTGCTGCAATGAACATTATGGTATGTAAGTCTTTGCAGACTAAAGTTTTCAAATTTTGAGGGTAGATACCTAGAAGGGGGACTTCCAGGTCATATGGTAACTCCATTCCCAGTTTTCTGAGAAACCTTCACACTATCCTCCTAGGAGGTTGTAGCAATTTCCATTCCCACCAGCAGTGTCCAGCACCATTTTTTGGGAAAACTGTCATTCCTCCATCGAATTGCTTTTATAACTTTTTCAAAAATTCTTGGGCACATTTGTATGGGTCTATTTCTGGGTTCTCTGCTCTGTTTCATTAATCTGTAAATTTACCCTTCACTATTTCCACACTGTCTTGATTACTATGATCATATAATAAGTTAATATTGGTATGATTCCTCTCACTTTATTTTTCTTTGTCAAGGTTATTTTAGCTATTATACGGTGATGTCTTTTTGTACAAATTTTAGAATAAGCTAGTTTGTGTCTGCAAAAAAGACTGCTTGTGTTTTGGAAGAAGTTGCAGTAAACCTGTATCTTGATTTAGATGGAATTAACATCTTTATTATGCTGAAAATTTCAATCCATGAACACAGTATATTTCTTTACTTAGAGAATCTTTCTGGATTTCTTTCATCATGTTGTACTTTATAAAAGTGCTTTGCATTGGAATTAGAGTATATTTTCATATTTATATATACCTATAATGGTGTTAGTCTATTATGAACGTGATTGCAAAAAGAAAAAGAAAATAGGAAAAGGTCTACAGTTGCAGTTTTGAAAGGGAAATACTTTTTTAAAATTTAAATGACTGCAGCTGACTATACTCCATATGTGAATGATGTTGAAATAATTTTGTGATAAGGTTTTAATTGTTTATAGAGGAATTGATAGAGACCTGTAATTTTTCATGACTGCAAAACATCTTATTAATTACATCGAAGTCATGCATCGGTCTGTTTTTAATTACTCTTTCTTAGCCTCAGTTTTATGATACATGTTGTAAAATGAAGACTGGTCCTCGCTTATATTCCAATATTAACCCAAAATTCCTGTATCATAAAAAGAGATGACAAATTGGAAAGAGTCAAATGTGCTAAATTTAAAAGTGAACAAGGAATGAATTTGTAAGTAACTAAAAACCCTAAAGGCATTATTTTATATAAATTGGGAAAGGTCTGAGTCATTTTTTTCCATGATTCAATGATTTAGCTTACCTTGAAACGTTCAGATTAATAAACTTCACAGGTAGTAAACTAGGGGGAAAAACAGGCTTGATGGTTGACATATTTATATGAAGTTCTCAACGTTATTGTGATGAGAAAAAAAATTTGGCTCTTTCTGCCTCTCTTTCTCAACAGTGATCCATATCTGCTGAAATATCTCACCTGTAAAAGTGTACTTGTACATTGCTTAGGTTTTATTTGTAAAGCATCTTTTTAGTTAAGTACAATGGGAAAATGTTCTGGACTAGTTTAGGGGCACAGAGGCCAGAAAAAAATAAGACAGTTTATAATCAGAAAACTCAATACTTTATTCATATTTACAATACTATAATGAGGTCTTTCAGTCGTCATGTTCTTGCAGAGTGGTATGTGTATATACATAGTGACTTCTTCATATAAGTACTCACATGCACAATTTTAGGAGTTTTTATCAATGAGTCAAGTACATGGCCACCAAGTGAATCATATGGTTTAAATGACAACACATTCCATATTACATTGACCCTTAATTCTTGAGTGAAAACTCCATACACAAATTGGTAAGGAGGTTCCAAACTTTAATCCCAAGTTCTAATAAGCATTTTATATCACGCCACCAGATATAGCCATGAAAAATGTAGAGATTGTGTATATACACAGAAACGTAATTTTTAAAGTAACTATGAATCCCATTCATTTTAATCTTATACTTTATTACTTCAAGGGGAGAAGCTATTGATTTTTCTGATCTCACTGTATCAGCCATGACCCTGGCAAAAAATTGAATCAGACAGCTATGGTTCAATAGAACACAATAAAGGGACTACTTTCAAAGGTGAGGACAGGTTTAAAGCAAACAAAGGGGCTATTTGGGTATCTACAGACTACCAGCAGTAAGAAGTTGTTACATACCACCTTTTACCAGTCTGAAGTGTCAGGTGAAGAAAGTATCATTTTCTAAATTCCGTAAGAGGTAGGGCAATGCAGCAAGAGATTCTTTCGAGAAGAGTTAGGGATATAAGCTGCCTCTGTGAGAATTAAGATCCAAAGAAGGTGGAGGAGAGCAGGGAAGAAATGCTCCAGACTCTGTTCTTTCTCCATGCCTTTCTGCCTGATATCTGTGCTTCCTACTGACCAAAATGATCTGGGACAGGTCAGCAAGGGAGCTAAGAAAATGTAATTTGTAGGGGTCAGCCTTGCAGGCACAGAGCAGAACAAAAAAAAATTGTAAAAATGGGTTGGACCATGCCAGCAAGAAGAATGGAGTGAGATATTTAATGTATTGAAAGATGAAAACCCCACCAACCTATAATTTTGGATCAGTGAAATTATCCTTCAAAAGTGAAGGAGAAATACTTAAACGGACAAACAAACACTGTGAGAATTGGTTGCCAGTAGATCTGCCCTGCAAGGAATCTTAAAAGTACTTCAAAGAGAAAGAAAATTATATAGGTCAGAAAGTTGGATCCATGTAACAAAAATAAGAGTGTTGGAGAAGGAATAAATGAAAGTAAAGTCAAAACTTTTGTTTTTCTTATTTCTAATGATCTAATAGATAATCTGTTTCAAGTAGCAATAGCAATAATGTATTAGGAGATTAGCGCTTATGGATAATACAAATGAATGACAGCAATGTTATAAGTCTAGAGATGGAGGAATGAAAAATAGTCTGTTACAAGGTACCTGTACTACCTATGAGGAAAAATGGATTCAAATGGAGGCAGAGGTCACAGTTCCCTACTTCAGTCAATGTCAGAACCATCCCTAACTAGTTCAAGTTTAACTTCACCTGATTTTAACCATAAATTATTTCATTTTATTTTCTTCCCAATAACTAAATTAATATAGAAAAATAATGGTTCCACACTAGAAGCAAGAACCTAATACTTAATCTTTTCTGATGTTTTTAGCTGCTCCTCCAAGCCTTGTCTCCTGCCATAGATTTAGTATTTTTCTGCAAACCTCCCTTTCAAGAACCAGTTGTATTGTCAAATTTCTCTGTTTTCACATTGAGGATTTATTGAGGTACCCTTTCCCCAATTTCTATTTTTTTATTTTAAAACTAGGGATTTATACATATCTTTAGCTTCATTCTCTTTTCCAATTTTCTAAAAGTATGACCTCAGAATTTTGAAATTCTAAAAAATACTTTATTTATTAACATTAAGTGAAACATGTAGCTATGAAGACAAATGTAAAAGGCATATGTGTGCTCATTCATACACACACACACACACACACACATGCACACACACACACACACACACACACACACGCACACTCCTGTATACATATGTTAAACCCAGCTTCAGTAACTTGACAAAGTTCTCAATATTCCAAATATAGCTAAAATATAAAGCTAACCTTAAAACTTCACAAAAAACTTCAGTCTTTTAAAATGGTTAGGAAATATGAAAGCTTTAGTTTTTTGAAAAAAAATTGAATTCAATATATAGAAATATTTAAGCGATAATGTTTAACATAATGTGGATTATAGGTGATTTTTCGATAACCAGATTTCGGAATTTTTAAATACTTTTAAAAAAATGAAATAGAATTTTGGCTTGAAAATCTCTATTAAGTTTTTTTCAATCCTTGCCGAAATTCAGTTGATTTCTAAAACCTCATTTCAAGTAAAATGAAATACTTTCCATGTTTCCTGTAACAGGCTCCTGCTTTCAAGTTTCAGTGAATGAGTATATTGCTTATGGGGCTCCAGAAAATTTTTGAACCAAGTTCTAAATTGTTGTTTGTAAGAGTTTTATTTTCACTTCTTTTTTAAGCATTCTGTAGTAAGACCTTCAAAACAGAATGTCACTCAATTAACCAGTCAATCTGTCTCTTAATCTCTTTCTCTCTGTCTCTCAAAGCCTCTTGGAGAAAATAGCTCATATATGATCTCTGACAATTAATTTCATGAACGCATCCTGGAAAAAGTGCTACATACCTCACTGATGACTATCACTACGGTCACCTTCAAAGTACTCCCCTTGGGAAGCTATGCACCGACGCCAGCACCTAGTCCACCCTTCATAGCAACTTGGAACTCTTTTTCTGGAATGGCCATCAGAGTTATTGTTGTACCCAAAATCTGACAATTAAGTTTACCAACTTGCCACCATGAGCTTACATTGGCAGCACTGCACAAACAACTCGGTAAGGTGTCATAACCTTGCCAAAGGTATGATGCCAGCTCTGAGGCCATTCCAGAAAAAAAGTTCTAAAATTGCTTTGAGGGGTGAAGTAAGTGCTGGCTTTGGTACATAGCTTCCCCACGGGCATACTTCGAAGGTAACCGTAGTGATATTCAGCAATGAGGTATGTATAATAGCACTTTTTCTTGGATAACTTTGTGAAATTAATTATCCAACCTCATAGCTTCATCTGCTGCACAAGTCCTCTGTAAACTTTTCATAAGATTTGTCAGGAATCAAATGAAGCTGAAGCATCAGGGCCCCTCCATTTCATAGAACTCTTCAAAAACAGTAGTAAAGCCTTCATATAGCCACATGCTTGAAAAATATGCAAAATTTAAAAGTCCCCAAATTTTAGCCCCCACATCTCTGGATGAAGATCACTTTCATCACTTGTTCTTAGGATGACCTACTCAACCTTCACAAAACCTTTATCAGCATGAAAACTTATTCTTGCTATGGACAAAAACTGGTGATATTAAGAGCAGAGTAAGTATTGTAACATGAGGGGAATTTTCAAAACTTTTTTAAGTAGGAAATTAGGAAAGGATTTTGATTTGAGCCTACAAGTTTGCTGAAACTGCAATTTAAATGTCATCCACACAGATTTATATTATTTTCATTATGCTTTCCTGCACAGTAATAACTTGATATAAGCTTTCAAAGTTATATTTGTGAAATGTTTTTGAGTATTAAATAATGACAAAGTATCATTTGGAGTCTGTTTTTGTAAGATCCTGAATATTTAGTTTAAAGGATACCTGGAGTTCTTATTTGCAGATTTAATATCTTCTTGAACTAGAGATTGTAACTTTTAACTATTATTATTATATAACTTAGTCGCAGTAGCCTTTAAAAGGGGAGCAAGTGCAAAGATAATTGTAAACATGCCTTTGTTGCAGTCTAATCTCAATTGGGCTTTGCACTTTTACCATCATTGTTGCTTTGTGTGCATATATGCCACTTTTCTTTATCAGGGATCTGAAAACTTTGGTCCAGGGGCTAAAACCTGGTTACCATCTTTTTATAAATTAAACTTTTTATTTTTTAGAAAACTGTAGATTCACGTGCAGTCATAAAAATAATACAGAGAGATCCTGTGTATGATTTTGTCTGATCCCTCCCAAAGGTAATGTATTGCAACACTGTAGTACAATGTCACAACCAGGATATTGACACTAGTACAGTCAAGGTACAGAATATTTCCATCACCACAAGGAACCCCTATTTTGGTAAGACCCACTTCCTTCCTGCCCCCACCTACTCTTTAACCCCTGGCAACCTCTAGTCTGATCTCCATTTGGATAACTTTGTTATTTCAAGAACATTATGTAAATGGAGTTATACAGTATGTAACCTTCTACGATTGGCTTTGTTCACTTAGAAAAATTATCTGGAGCTTTTCCCAGGTTGTTGTGGGTGGTGGTGGTTGTGAATAAATAGTGTGTTCCTTTTTATTTCTGAGTAGTATTCCATGGTATGGGTGTATCATAGTCTGTTTAGTCTTTCACCTGTTAAAGGATATCTGAGTTGTTTTCAGTTCCTATGTATTACAAATACATTTGCTATGAACAATTATGTATATACAAGTTTTTGTATGCCCAACGATTTTCATTTTTCTGAGATTAATGCCCTGGAGTGAAATTTCTGGGTTCTGTGACATTTACATGTTTAATTTTTTACAAAGCTGAAAAAGTTTTCCATAATAGCTGTACCATTTTACATTCCCACCAACAAGTAATGCAGTTTCTATGAATTCTTGCCAGCATTTGATGTTGTCACTATTTTTTAACTTAGCTATTCTGATAGGTCCATAGTTATACATCTCATTGTGATTTTAATGTGCATTTTCCTAATAGCTTATGATATTGAAGTTGAACATTATTCATGACCTTATTTACCATCTATATATTGTCTTTGGTGAAATGTCTCTCCATGTCCACTTTCTAATGGAATTTTTTTGGGTTTTTATTGTTTTGTTTCTTTACTTTTGAGTTTTAGTAGTTTTTTAGATCTTCTAGATACTAGTACTTGGTTGAATATGTGGTTTGAAAATAGGTTTTCCTTAGCTTGTCTTTCCATCCCCTTAGAAGCAAAAGTTAAAAATTTTGTTGAAATCTGGTTTATCAATTCTTTCTTTTATCAACCATGCTTTTAGTGTAAAATCTTAAGAACTCTGCCTAGCCCTAGATCCTGAAGATTTTCTCTTAAATATTTTGTATATATTTTCATATATAAATATATTTATATTTTTTCTATAAGGCATGATATTTAAGTATTCTAGCACCATTTTTTAAAAAGGCTATTTTTGCTCCACTAAATTGTTGAATCTTTGACTAAATGAGTTGGCCATATTTGTGTGATTCTCTATTGTGTTTCCTTGATCTGTATGTCTATCTCACCACCAGTACCACACTATTTGGGAGGATGAAGCCAATTAATTTAATCTCTTTATTGTTAAATTCATTCAGATGACATTGATTAGTAAAATTTACATAGGTTCCTGGTGTGCAATTCTACAACACATCATCTATATGTTGTGTTATATGTTCATCACCCAGAGTCATTTCTCTTTCCATCATCATGTGTTTGAGACTGTGTCCCTTTTCTCCCATGCCCCATCCCCAAACCCTCAGATAACCACTAAACTCTTGATTGTATCCATGAGTTTTTTGTTTCTTTGTTGTTTTCAGCTTTGTGTTCCATATATGAGTGAAATCATATGGTTCTTGTTTTTTTCTGTCTGGATTATTTTGCTCTGCATAGTGGTCTCAAGGTCCATCCAAGTTATCATATATGGACCTATTTCATCTTTCCTTGTGGCTGAGTAATCTCCCATTGTATATATGCAGTACCACACTATCTTGATTACTATAGCTATATAATAAGTTTTAAAATCTATAGACTTGTTCTTCCTAGTTTAGTCTTTCTTTTCAACATTATTTTAGTTCTAATAGTTCTGTTGCCTTTCCCTGTACATTTTAGAGTGATCTTGTCTATTCCAACAGAACTTTTTTCTAGGATTTTGATTGGAATTGTGTTAAAGCTGTATATCAATTTGAGTAAAATTGACATTATCTGTTTTCCTTCAATCCATGAATACAGTATGATTGTCCATTTATTTAGAAGTTTGATTTATGTCTACAACATTTTGTTTGTTTTCACCATAAAAGTCTAATACATGTTTTGTGAGATTAATACCTACTTCATTTTTTGTGAGATAGTGAGTACTGTATTTTTAATTTTAGGGTCCACATGTTCATTGCTAATGTATAGAAATACAATTGGCTTTTGTGTATTTATCTTGTATCCTGTTACTTTGATGAACTAACTTACTAGTTGTGGGAAAAATTTTTGTTACTTGTTTGGGATTTTCCTTTTCATCCCATCTGCATATAAGCAATCATTTTGTCTTCCTTTCTCATCTTTGGGGATTTATTTTCTTGGCTTGCCTCATTGCACTTGCTAGAAACTTCCAGCACTATATTGAATAAGAGTGGTAAGAGTGTACATTCTTGACTTGTTCACAGTATTAGAGAAAAAGCATTCAGTCTTTCACTGTTAAGCATGAATTTAGCTGTAGCATTTATTTAAGTGATGTTTATTAAGTTGAGGAAGTTCCCTCATATTCCTATTTTTCAAAAAGTTTATTTCATGAATAGGTATTGAAGTTAGTCAAATGATTGTAGTATATACATTGATAAGATCATATGATTTTTCTTCTTTAACATGTTAACATGGTGGGTTACAATAATGATTTTCAAATATCAAACCAGCTTTACATCCCTAGAACACACCCTGCATAATTTTGTAATATATTACTGAATTTTATATGCTGACATTTTATTAAGATACTTTTGCTTTGATATTTATATGAGATATTGATTGGTCTGTAGGGCTTTTGTTTGTTTGTTTGTTTATTTTTGGCACTGTCTTTCTCTGCTCTTGGTATCAGTCTATTTCTAGACATGCTAAATATATTCAGAATTGTTGCTTTCTCTTCTAATTTCTGAAAGAGATTGTGTTGAATTTTTATTAATCCTTCTTTAAAAGTTTGGTAAATTCTTCCATGGAAACAATCTGGACGTGGAGATTTATTTTTCAAAAGTTTTTAAATCATGGGTTTCATTTCCTTATTAGCTACAGGGTTATTCAAATTATGTGTTTTATATTGGGCAATTTATGGCAGTTTGTGCTTTATTAAGAATTGGTTCATTTCATCTAAATTGTCATATATATGAATGAATACGTGTCTATAATATTCCCTTATTATCTTTTTTATGTCTGCCAAGTCTGTAGTAACATCCCATTTCATTCTTTACATTAGTAGGTTCTGTCCTGAACTTTCTGTTTATCATTCTTGTTTGTGGGGGATGTCAATTATACTAATCTTGTTGAAGAATGAGTTGTTTCATTGTTTTTCTGTTTCAAATTCCAGTGATTTCTGCTGTTTATTATTTCCTTCTTTCTGCTTGCTTTGGTTTATTTGGCTCTTCATTTTATAGATTCTTAAGGTGAGAGCTTGGATTATTGATTTGAGATGTTTCCTCTTTATTAATGTATGCACGTAAGAGCAGCTTTTTAATACATTGCTTTATTTAATGTACATGAAAATAGTTTATGATAGACAGTGCATGTGGTGTTAGCTGTAAAATTTGATCCCTCTATTAGGACACTTCTCCCAGGTAAGTGTACTCAAGCTTATTCAAACTTATTAATTAACAAAGAGATTAAAATGTAAAGTTTTCTTTTAATTCACTTCAAGCATACTCTCCTTGAGACAGAGACCAGGAGTTCTAAACTTATATCCTTAATGTAGAAAATCTGGACGTAATAAGTGTTGGATAAATAAATGCTAAATAAATAAATGCTAAATAAATTGCAAGGCCGGGTGCCATTATTTTAAATGAGAATTTAATGCTGTGGTCATCCCACGGTTCAAAGTTCA
This sequence comes from Lyroderma lyra, assembly GCA_004026885.1. Lineage (NCBI taxonomy): Eukaryota > Metazoa > Chordata > Mammalia > Chiroptera > Megadermatidae > Lyroderma > Lyroderma lyra. The sequence goes on from PVJL010004248.1 coordinate 18,853, forward strand.
GAATCTCTTCTAACATATACTTGCAAACATATTTGATACACCGTCCCCAAGGATTCAGCTTTTATTTTGAATTTTATAATTGTCTTTGGTGTAAATTTCTTTCTTCCTTCCTCATGCCTGTTTTTATTTTTAATTTCATGTTTTTAAATTCATTGGTTGATAACATTATATAATTTTCAGGCATACAATATTATAATTTATTGTCTGTGTACTCTATTGTGCACTCACCATCCAAAATCTGGTTTCCTTATGTTACTGTTTTCTTTATTTCAAACTGGTATCATTGAGCCCCTCTAATACCCAATGCTCTTTTGGGAACCCATGGTATCAACAGAAATAATAACTAGTCCTTAACATCAAGAAGTTTACAGCTGAGTCGTGAAGGTTATTTATATTGTTAGACCCATCTACAAATGAGCCTTGGGGGAAGCTCAAAACATCTTCTTAGAGAAGGAAAATTTAAACAAAAACTAGAAGACTAGGGAAGCATACAATTCATAGACAAAGCTGAAGCAATAGCATACACATAATAAAGTGATAGGCAATGGAGATGAAGCAATTTAAAGAGAAGACGCAACTCCTGTTCTGATGGAGTTTGTATTCCAGCAGGTAATACACACATTAAACATATATAAATCTTATTTATTTTTCATGCAACAAAGGAGCAAAGCAGCATGCAAGAAGAATGTACCAGGGATTTCCAGAAAGTATCCAGCCATGTACTATGAAAAATAGAGGCACTTATGGCTGGAATTTTTCCAGACAGCCCTCATACATGGTGAACTTTTGAAATAATTCGAGACATAATGATAGGAAAGTACACGAGATCACTTCAGAGAAATTCAGATAAATGCAATGTAGGGTTGAAAAATGAAGACCAGGGCTAGATTTCAAAGGGATTTTTCATCTCTAATCATGTTTTCGACTAGGTTATCACACTGGTACTGAGTATCCTTCCAAGACTGACATGGCAGTGCTGAGCCCATGTGCAGTAATTCTTTACTTGTGTCAGTGGCCCTATTCTCAACTATCACATCCGCTTTCTGACATTCTCTGCTATACTTTTTAGCCTGGGAAACTTTGCTTTTCATTGCCATCACCAAGGCCTCTTACACTCCATCGGCAAATTCTGTAACACTAGAAGGAGATCAGAGGGCATGGGGGAAAAATAGTTTAGAGTGTTTATTTTCCACTTTCTGTGTGCCTCAATAAAATGTTGGTGGTGACTACATGTGTCTACTACTATTCCAACAACATATTCCCTCACTTTTACCCATCAAGCCTGGAAATAGAAACAACTTCTCAATTTTACTCTTACCTGAATCACTCACCGTTCTTTTCTTTGTTCTCATAATCCTGCCTATACCTTTGTTCATAGATATTTCAACTAATTATTTTTAGTTAAATGCTTTGAGTCTGCCTATTTCCTGCCATGATTTTGACTAATACAGTATAAGAGATTCAATTATTAAATCTTGGTATTGATTTTCACCTCACTGACATCAATGTACTTAATATCTTTGTACTCATAATACCAGTGTTTCATTCAGAAATCTTTAAACAGTTTCATTAATTCCTATACATTTATATCCTAAAATGGTTGAGGATCAAAATATGAACTAGCCAGCCATTATTTTTACAATACTGATAAATTAATTTTGAGTTTTACTTATAGTTAGTAAATATCCTCTTTGCCCTATAGAATCTATTGCTATGTAGTAACAAGTTCTGAAATCAAATCATTTTACAAGTCTCATAGACTTTATTGACTATGGCAATATGAGTTAAGATGCGCTCTCAGCTTCATACATTATAGCTCTTTTTTGTCCAGTGGAAAAAATTCTTAATATTTAAGAATGAACCTACAACATTCCATATACCCATTTACTATCTTTAATGGGAATTAAAGTAATGTCAAAACAGTATATTGCATGTGCATACATGTGCATGCATACACACACACACAACACACACACACACACACACACAGAAATAATCTTGGATATCAACATAGGTTGAATGGGAAACTTGGACTTTCAACCCCATATAACAGTTGCAAGGGAGCAAACTCCTTCTCATCTTCTACCAAAACAGTATCAGAAGAGGTTAGCTAAAACAAAAGGTTTAAATAAGATCCATAGCCTGATGAAATAATACCCTAAATGTCCAGGATTCCACTTAAAAGCACTCATCAAATCAAGAAAAAGGAAAATCTCAACTTGAATGAAAAAGACCATCAATAGTCACCTATACTGAAATGACAGAGATTACAGAATTACCTGCCAAGGATAGTAAAGCAGCCATCATAAAAAAAAAGGTTCAATAAGTAATTACAAATTTGCTTGCAACAAATAAAAACCAGAAAATCTCAGCAGGAAAGAGAAGAAATATAAAACAAAATGAAATTTTAGCATTGAAAAATACAGTAATCCAAATAAAACTCAACGGATGGTCTCAACAGTAGAGTAGAAAGGGCTGAGGGCAAAATCTGTGAACAGGAATGTAGAACAATAGAAATTACCCTGTCTGAACATGAAAGAAAATGACTGATAAAAATTCAACAGAGCTTAAGTGGCCTGTGGGATTATGTCATCAGAGTCCTCAAAGGAGAGAAAAAAGGAAGTGTTGTTGAACAAGTTGTCAAAGAAATAATGGCTAGAAAATGACCAAATTGGGCAAAAGACAAAAACTTACAGATTCAAGAAGCTGAATAAACAAACAATATACCCAAAGAGATCCATGCTTATACCCATCATAGCCAAAGTTCTGAAGATTAGTGATAAAAAAAATTCTCAAAAGGAGTAAAAGAGAAAAAATCAAATGTGACAATTTTTTATAAGAAATGATTGAATCCTGAAGAAAGTAAAACAACATTTTTCATGTGATTAAGGAAAAGAACTGTCAATGTCCAGAAAATAGAACAGGAGGCAACACTTCCAAGAACATTTTATGAGCCAAGAAGTATGCTGGTACCAAACCAAGCACAGTACAAAAAAAAAAAAAGGAAACTTCAGACCAGTAAGTAGCCTTCATATATATAGAGTCAAAATTCCTTAGCAAAATTTGATAAGTCATAATAGCTAGCTAAAAAGGAATAATCACATGATCTTATCCATCCATGCAGAAAAAAAAAAGTTTGACAAAACACACCACACATTCACGATGAAAACTAAGAATGAGGAGCACTTCTTTAAATGGATAAAGAGTATCTATAAGAATCCCATAGCTAACATCATTATAACATTGAAAGATTTTAATATTTTCTTTCTAACAGTAGGATCATGGCTAAGATCTCTGCTTTCAGGCCTGCTATTCTTTATAGTACTGGAAGTTCTAGCCAGCATAAAATTGCAAGAGAAGTAAATAAAAGCATGTAATCAGGATGGAAGAGTTAAACCAGTCCCTATTTGCAGATGTTGCGATGGGCTGTGTAAAACATTTTCCAAGGATTCTGCAAAATTACTGACAGAATGGGTTCAACAAGATCAACATACAAGGATCAATTATATTTCTCTACACAAGAAGTGTACTACTGGAGACCAGAATTAAAAATGTAATATCTACAGATACTCAAAAAACAAAACAAAGCAAAAAAGTAATACTATGAAGTCAACAAAACATATATTGTAGCATACATGAGACCTATATGCTACAAACTAAATAATTGATTAAATAAAACAAAGACCTAAATAAATGGATATAACATTATACTTGTGGACTCGTAATATAACATAGTAAATATATCAGTTCTCCCCCAAATTAATCTATAGTTTTAATACAGTTCCTAAAACAGTACCAACAAGGTTTTTTTAATCTGTTTATTTTTTCTTACCAACTTTTTTGAAATACAAGGTGTGATTTAAAAACTATAGTGGATGTTTAAATTTAAAATAATATACAGTATAAGTCACATTGGCATTGATCCACCTCAAAATACCTTCCCTTTCTTCAAACACACTTATCCCATCGTTCTTGCCACTTTCTGAAGCAGTTCTGGAAGTCTTCTTTTGTGAGTGTCTTTAGTTTTTGCTGTCATGGCTGCCTCCATGTCCTAAATCTATTTAAAACATTTACCTTTCATGGTCATTTTGACTTTGGGGAAGAGCCAGAAGTCACACAGTGCCAGATCTAGTAAATAAGGTAGATGAAGACTCACTGTCATGTTTTTATTTGACAGAAATTGCCATACCAGAAGCGATGTGTGACATGGAGCATTGTCACAAAGGATGAAACTGCCCATTTTTCAGTATGCACATCATTTCTTAAACGCTTTAATAAGGCCTTACAAGTATGGTGTGTCCTCATCCACCTTATTCATTTTATAAATATCATAGCTATCAAGCCTATTTCTTTCTAGCTTATTTATCCTGTGAAGCTCTAGTAATCACAGTGCTTAAAATGATGTTCGGTAATTGAATAAATGGGGAAAATGACTCAGACCCCTCCCAATTTATGTAAAATACTGCCGTTAGGGTTTTCAGTTTCTTACGAATTTACTCCTCATTCACTTTTAAGTTTGTCATTATCAATTCTTTCTAAATAATATTTCACCTATTTTATAATATAGGGATCACTGGTTAATATTAGAATATAAGCAAGGACCAGTCTTCACTATATAACATGTATCTTTAAACTGTAGGCTAAATAATTTTTAAAAAACATACTGATGTAAACCTTCAGTGTAATAAAAAATGTGTTTTGCATTCTTGAGAAAATAGTTTTGTTTTCATTCATGTGTAAACAATTATCAAAGTTATTTTAACAGCTCGCATGCAGTGTGTGTGTTTAGTTATAGACATTTCTTTTTTAATGTACTACTTTTTCAAAACTGTTATTTGAAAAGCTCTGTTCTTTTCCCTTTGTAAAACCACATGCATAAAAGACAATAATCTCATGGTCATATTAGAACATGAAACAAACTAATCACAATACAAAGCACAATTGGAAGACACAGTATGATGAAATAAATTAAAGATGATGTAAATATTTGAAATATATACTGTGATAATGGATTAGAAGATACAACATGGTAAAAAGGTCAATTCTCCCCCAATAAATATATTTAATGCAATTCCAACCAGGATAACAGAAAAATATTTTGTAGCTTGATCTGTAGACCTATTTGTAGATGAGGTCACTCTAAAATTAATATGGCAAGGCACAGAACCTACAATTTCTAAAACAATTTTGAAAAAGAATAATAAAGTGGGAAAATAATTCTACCTAATGCTTAGGCAAATTATATAGCTGCAGTTATTAAGGCAGTGTGGTACTGGCAGAGGAACAGAAATATAAATCAATACTCATAGAACAGAATAGCAATCCCAGAAAGAAATCCACACAAATATGCCCAACTGATTTTTGACAAAGGTACAAAAAAGTTATTCAGTGGAAGAAGGAAATTCTTTTCAACAAATGGTGCTGGAGCAATTGGAAGTCTATAAGTAGTAAAAGAAGAACTTCTACCTAAACCCTACACCTTATATAAAAGTGAACTCAAAATTAATCATAGATTTAAATATAAATATAAAAAGATTTTAAAACTTAGATTAAAAACCTAGGATAAATATTCATGAGCAAATGCTCAATGGAGAGTTCTTAAACCTGATACCAAAAGGACCATTCATTTAGTTTTTACTAAAAAACTCAGTAAATTTATAAAGATTTTAAAATTTTGCTTTAGGCATATCCTATTAAGAGGATGAAAATACAAGGTATAGACTGAGAGAAAATATTTGCAAACCACATTTCTAACAAGCACTCACATCTAGAATACATAAAGAACACTCAAAACTCAGCAGTTTTAAAAAATCAATTTGAGAAATGAGCAAAAGATATGAACAGATGCATCACTGAAGAGTATATTCAGATGGCAAATAGGCATGAGAAAAGATGTTCAGTGTCATTAACCATTGAGGCAATTCAAATGAAGACTGTCATGATATATCTCTGTGTGCTTATGACTAAAATAAAGAAAATATATGAAGGGAGGGGAGCTAGTAGAAGAGGATAAAGGGGGTCAAATATATGATGATGGAAGGAGAACTGACTCTGGGTGGTGAACACACAATGCAAAGCATAGATGACATATTATAGCAATATACACTTGAAACCTATGTAATTTTACTAACAAATGTCACCCCAATAAATTTAATATAACTTTTTAAATTAATAACACCAAATGCCCAAGGGGAATGCAGAGAAACTAGATAACTCACACTACTGGCAGAAATGTTAAACGGTACAGACCCTCTGGAGAACGTTTTAGCAGTTTCTTTAAAAACCTAAACATGTATTTACAATCTGATCCAGCAAGTGTACTCGTGGGCATTAATCCCGAATAAATGAAAAAACAATGCATGGTTGTTCTGCAGCTTTATTTTTAGTAACCAAAAACAGGAAATAATCAAAATGTCCTACAATAAATGAATGATTAGATAATGTATAATACATCCATAACACAGAATGCTACTCAACAATAAAAGTAAATAGGCTATTGGTACAGATAACAACTTGAATGGATCTCTAGGACATTATAGGAAGGGAAAAAAGCTCATCTCAAAAGACCACCTACTGAATGATTCCATTTACGTAACATTTTTGAAATGACAAAATTACATTAATAAACAACAAATTCATGGGTGCCAGGCTAGTAGAAGAGGGTGGTTGTTGTTACTGTAAAGGGTTACAGTACAAGGAAGGGTTTTGTGATGATGGAATGGTTCTGTATTGTGATTGAAGTTGAAGTTATGTAAAACCACACTTAGGATAAAATGATATATATATATACACATTGTATCAATGTCAGTTTCCTAGTTTTAATATTGCATTATAGTTATGATAAATGTAACCACTGGTGAAAACTAGGTGAAGAGTATAGGGCAACTTTCTGTGAATCTGTAATTGTTTCAAAATAAAAGATGAAGTTTTAAAAATCCTGCTCTGCCAATCATTAACAATGGGAATTTGAGCAAGCTCCTTGACCAGTCATCTTTGTGATGATGCTCTTAAATGAAAGAGGTAACTGACTAAGGACCACAGGAAAATAATGAGAGAGTCTGATCTAGAAATCACTGTGTTTGGGCTAAATTTTGTTTTATGAACCTTGCCCCTTTTCTCTTTACCTTAAGCCTATTTTCCCATCTAGATTATAAAACCTTAAGGGAAGTATATGTATTCCACTTCGAGTTATTGTAGAATTTCTTATAGGTACCCAAAAAATTCTTATTATTGACTGAAACTGAAAGACAAAGATAAACCTGAGAGCATTTGGATCTATCAGTGTTTGGTATTTTACATATTAACCAAGATAAGTTTTTGGTATATATGGAGCTACAGTTGTTTTCGAAAACAAAATTGACCATACGTTAGAATCACCTGTAAAACACAGAGTGTATCAGGTCCTATTCTAAGAGTTGCTTATTTTCCAGGTCTCATGTATTCATATTACTAAAAATTTCCCATGTGATGCTTCATGGGTCACACTTTACAAGTCACTGATAAAACCATACATATGTCTTGGCCTAGACATGGGTTTATATCTGTAGGAAATTCACAGTACAAGGTGTAAGGAACTCATACTCTCAGTGATATTGTACCCACAGCACAGGACAGTGATGCTAACATGCAAACTTGGACCTATGTCAGTCCTTAAACTTTTTTCTAATTTTTTATGAAATTGTTGCTTATATGCATATTTAGAAAACCACACTAAAAATAGAAAATGAGGCAACATATGCTGAAGAACATTTTAAATACATTTTGGATAGTAGCAATTTAAATATAATTGCCTAAACTTAAAATTAGTCCTTATAGTTACTTTCACATAAATTGTGTTGGGAGAAATGGTAGTATTATGATGAGCATGTTCTAAAATATAAAATGTATAATCCCCTATTCAGGTAAATATCCTAGTTTGATCTAATATCTCAAGTTTTTTTTCTATAATTTATTCATGTGCCAAGCAATTTAATCCTTGACTTAAAAAATGAGTTTGTCACTTTAAAAAATGGTACTATAAAAAGACTCAAACTAATAATTTTAGCAGAGATTATTATAACTGCAAAAGAAATATCTTTCTGTAATTTTATTAACCAATGTCACTTTAATAAATTTAATTTAAAAAATTCTTATCAAAGCTGTTGGGAAAAAAATACCTTTCTAAAACAGGTTACCAATGTTACCTGTTGCATTATAAATAAAAATATGAAAATTAATAAAATTCTGTTTTCTCTTATTCACACTGTTGGCATCATCAATACATGACTTTTGATTGGATCCCCAGAGTAGAAATTAAGTTTGGTAAACAGTGGATACATAATGAATGCATAGATTATTCTGGGCATTTCCTTTTGTTCAGCGGAGTGAAATTTTTAGTGTTATTAAGAAAGTAAAGTAAGGAAAGACATTTAAAAGTCTGTTCTAGATCATGATTTTTTGCTGTTTTGTTTCAGAAATGTGCATAGAAGTTACAGATAGTATTGTTACAGTTTTGCACTAAAGAGGTTTTATGTTTAGAAGGCTTTGAGAGCAAGTACTCTGTCCTCTCTGCTATTCTGGTTTGGAAATTAATCAGAACACAGTTGAACATTATGTGAATTCACAGGACTTGTCATGCTGGAAGCACAACCTTATATGTAGTGACCATGGGCAATCCTATTATGGGAAACCAACTTGAGAGAAAAGGCGGATCACTTGCTTCTGCGCAGGTCCTGGAATTTGAAATATCCAGGGGCCTCTACAGAATCCTGGCATCAGTTACTATGTTGACTCACTCAGTGTTGGGATCACTCACTTTCCCCTTACAGGACTCAGATCTTGGAGGCAATTAGCCTCAGAGAAAAACGAAGTAAGAAAAACCAAAGTGTTATTTTTTAAAGGCTGCTGAAGTTAATTGGTTTCTCATCATTCCTAAGCCTACTGGAGCAATAAAGTTGGGAGAAATTTTATCAAGATTTTTATTGCTGCCTTGATATATACATTTTATTTTCCAAATGCTTTGGTGGGAAGAAGTAGAGGACTGTTGTAAGTACAAAGTAAAATTATTTTTTACAATGGCGTAACTTTTAGTTTGTGACAAACTCACTTATTGGACAGATTGATTTTAAATTACTATAGTAGTTTGTGAATAGGCACAAATGTTATGTATACTGTGCACATATACATGTGAAGGTGTACATATTTTCTCACTGTGAAACTTTTTAATAGAAATGAGATAAAGTTTAAACTTTTGTCTTTACAAATGTAATCAAACACATCTTTTTTAAGAAACTCCTAACATAATACAATATGAATAACTGGCCTGGAGTATTTGTAACAAACTATTTTAGTTGCTGATAAATCATTAGCATATCTGAGTTATTACTTTGATGACTTCTGTATTTAGTGACCTGATAAACATTCTCAATGAAATAATTGCTGTATAGAATAACTTGTGGAGTCCTCAAGGTTAGAAAAATTTTATCTGGCATATAATGTGGAAGAATAAAATTAAAAAAATGAATTGTGATGGATAAATGGAGGTTGGGAAGAGTGTTGACGAATACTTAGTTTAAGTTTCTTTCTCATATTACATTTAGTATTTTGAATATGATTTTTTTCTGTAGCATATCATGAAAATTCTTTAAAATAATGATATCTTTGCTGGCAAATGATCAGAAACTTTTGTTGAGAAAACATAAAAACATGAAGGACTTCTAATTATATTTCATAGTGAAGTCACCATGTTGTTTCATATCTGTGATGACCTACCTTTTTCAGTAAAGCTTTTTAGTTTGAACTTTATATGAGTATAACTTATTTTGTTTATCTTAAGAAAGTCATGATGACTAATGAAAAATTTAAAAATTGACTGTGACACAACAATAAAAATAATATATGAGGAGTACAGTGTGTTCCAAAGGGGTGGATGAAGGAGATTATCTTTTTTTGTCCTGCCTTTGATTTGTGGATTATAGTCATTCTGAAATAGATATGAGGGCAATGCCTATAACTAAGAATGAAAAAAATAAATCTCTCCAAATAAGTAATTCTTCAAAACTTCTGGAAAAAGAGTCACAACAGAAGTTTAGCCTCTGAAAATAGTTTGTGGAAAAAAATTAACATTGGACATTTACTGATTCACATTAGATGTTACCAGATTTTATAGTAAAACATTTTTATATAATTATTTTATACAATTCTTGGTGAGCATCAGAATTGGTTACTGATTTAAAAGTTACTCCATTTGTTAATATTGCAAAAGTACAATGACACATATTCTTTGTAATACACACATGTATATTGATTGATCAAGCAATCGCTATATCTACAAATTTAAAACCATAAACCAGTGTATAGAAAACTTTAGAAAGAATAGGGAAGACACAATTCTGCAATGAAACAAGACAAACTTACACTCTGTTTTATCATAGGTATTGAAATAACTCTTTAAACTCCTAACTACAGTTTGTGCAAAGCTAATCTCTTTAGGACAAGCCCTGTAGAACTTTATATAGTGCATTTTAAAACTATCAGGTAGTATTTATGCTATATGACAATGGGTTTGTGAAAATAAAATGAAGATATTCACAAAGTTATATTATACATTAATTTTTACTGGTTGACAATATCTGAATCTTTCAATGTATTGACATTTGAGTCTGGTTTTTAACAGTTGTCTTAGTTTGAAAACCTTAAAAGAGCACATTTGGTTGGTTTTTAACCAAAATAATTACCAATTAATCAGGAGGATCATTGTATTAACACAAGAATTGTTTACTTTTAGAATTACTCACATATTGTAATGCAAAAAATTATTGAAATAATGTATTACAAATATGCATTTCATTCAAATCTTTTAAATGGTGCAAATTATCTTGAGGTCTAATAAAATCATCTGTTAGAATTTCATCTGCAAAGTCTTTTAAGGGCATCTTAACTATGAAAAAGAGACTACTTGCTGATCTGCATAGTATATATTTTAATTTAATAAGCTTTCTGTGTCTCTTATATGGCATAATATTATGAAATATACAATAGAGAATGTCATGAAGAGTTACTCTAAACTTAAAAAATAGACTAGAAAGTGTTTTGTGCAAGTATATGTCATTTAATATAAAAGGTATTGATTTACACTACTTCAGCTAGGCAGAATGAAAATATTATTTCATAATTTAGACATAGATATTAGTACAGCTTTCTCTTTAGTCCTGAAGTATTCATTTGAAATTCTTGTAGTCCAAGTCATTTGCTACATGTGAAACAAATTGTCAAGTTCTTAACCACTTGTGTGGTTTAATAAAAGAGATTAAAATCTTCTTTGTCTTGGAAATATGAGGTAGGTTTTTTAAAATTCATTATCTTTCATCATTGCTTTATCACCAGAATAAAACAGAGTGATTTCCCAAATTTTTCTTCCCCTTTCAATTTCTACTATAATATTCTCCTAACTTATTAAAAATAATTTATCATTTTTCATTAAACTATTCTTTCTTCTATTGCAAATACAAGAAACATGGTATTTTGCTATGAGTATATATGTTTATAGAAACACATACATACACATTTAATCACATAGTACTAAATTACTTAAGAGACACATAGAAAATTATTTGGAGATTAGCCTTTCTTTAAAAATCATTTTCTGTTCATTTATTTATTTTCTATTTTAAACACATCATTTTAAAGAAATTTACAAATTAGACTATTATATGTCCTCCATCCAACAAAACATAAGTGAAGGGTGTCAAGGGTTAAGTGTTAAAAGTTTCATGGGAAATCACCTCTGTATGAGGAGATTTCTTGTGAATGAATCTTTTCCCAGTTACATTTTAAAATAAAATTAATCCTAGTTATAGTTCTTTAAAGCATATATTATTTCTCAAAGACAGGCTTTTATTTAATGCAGATTAGAGAGTTTAAAGAATTTTTAATGGTAGGAATTTGACATTTCTGCTTTTCATTCTGAAAAGATACATTGATTAAAATGATGTCAAACTCAGTTAATGGAGGCGGAATAGTTATTTCAGATATACAGGCTATGCCAAATCACAATGAGAAGTAATAATGATGACCTTGGTTTATTTTTATACAGTACATTCTGGTTTGGGTTGGATTCAGAGGGAGGCAATGGTTTCTTTCTCACAAAGTGTGCTATAGTCCTAGGAGATTTGCATTCTGTTTTCAAGGCAGTTGGTTCGTATTGGAACATTCTTAGGGGAAGGTCATGGACTGCAGTATGGGAAATGAGAATACTTTTTTTATTATTAAATTCTACCAACTTCCAGAACAAAAGTTTATGAAAATATTTATCTTTGGTGGGGGTATGGTCCATGCAGAAGACTGATTTTCCAATTGCAGACAAGCAAATAAATGCCTGTGGTCTTTACCTTTCTTCTCAGTTAAAAATGTCTATTAATTAAACTTCTTTGGAGTTTCACTCTATACAGTTTTGACAGAGTAATTTCACAATGCGTATTTGGAGTTCTGAAGTTTAACTTTAATAAAGATATGAATGTTAAATTGGCAATGCTTGAGTGTAGGATTTTGTTTTTTGTTTTGCCAATTTGAGAGGGGTTTGTCTACTTACATCATGTGCAGAATTATCCTTAAAATCTTTATCTTTGTAAAAATTTCAAGCTCTCTAGTTAATATTAAAAGCAACCATGTCTTTCAGAGATTCTGCTACTTCTTCTTAAAGGGTAGTATACTCTTGCTCTTTTTGAATCACTCGAGAAATTTACAAGTAAGACTAATGTATGTCCTCAAACTGTAGTTTGAAGACTAACAGCTAAAATGATTTGGTTCACTTTTTTTCTGAGATGTGTATTAAAAGTTGGTTTCTCCTGTATGTGACTGCATATTTGTCTTCTTTAAAAAACCAGATGCCTCTTCCAGAGATTCTGAAAAACTCCCAGGGCCTTTCTCTTTCCCTATTCAAGATTCCTGCCCTGAATATGGGAGTGGGAAGCTTAGCTGCAGTGTTTACCAGGGGTGTCCAGTCTTTTGAACTCCCTGGGCCACAATGAAAGAAGATTCATATTGGGCCACACGTAAAATACACTAACAATAGCTGATGAGCTAAAAAAAAAGATCTGTGTATTTTTTTTTATGTTTTTTAAGGAAGTTTACGAATTTGTGTTGGGCTGCATTCAAAGCTATCCTGGGCCACGTGGGTCCCATGGGCCACAGGCTGGACAACCTTGGTTTAAAGGGTAACTTAAATTTATCAGCTACAATTCTGATAGGCAGCAGGCCAAATGATGATGAGAGGACATGGGTAGCCCTGCTGGCTCATGCTTAAAAGAGTCCTAATTTTATAGCCACACAACTTTCACCTCATGCCCATTAACAAAACCAAATGGCAGTAGGTTTTGTTAGCACTTAGGCTGCCATTTTAACAAATAATTTCTATCCAATGCTGTCTCAATCTTTATGTTATTCTGACATCATTCATTCAGAATACCTAGGAATTTTAATAGGTGAAAGAACGGGGCAATTTTCTGAGGTCCTACAATCCCTAGAGGGATTTCACATAGTATATGTAATGACATTAAGCCCTGAGTAAACAAGTGGTCCTAGCAGTCTGGATTGAGTATGGAGATCAATTTATTCCTGGTCTCCTTTGTTACCTCTTGCCTTTTGCCTCAGTGCCTCACTTTGCCTTTGACATTAAACACCTCATTCTTCACGAATGGCAGGTGGGGAAGAACTGATCATTCTTCTTTAACTGGAATGGACCTGTCATTTCTTTGTTATCCTGGTAAAATATTGCTGTGTTTTTGTTGTTTGTAATTCATCATTTTGATTCCATATAATTTTAAAGAAATACTTTTTCATAAATTCAAATTGTTGGAAAACTGGTATTTTTATTCATCAATTTGGAAAGTTGAAGTATGTCTGAGGTAGTTAAAAATATTTAGTCTTAGGTTACTTACTGTTCAAGTAAAAGAATCCAAGGAAATTTTTGCTTCTTTTTTTTTATTTTAGTTTATTATTTTATTTAGTAGGTTGTTTTAATGAATAAGAGGAATATTAAAGGTCATTATGAAAGCCAGTGCTTAACCATGTAACAAAGTCATCATGTAGATAGCTGGATAGGTTTTAAACGGAGTTAACACCATTTTAAAGAAACTTTTAAAATCTGATGTTGTAATTGTCATGCTTTCAGTTTATATTTAACAGATCATCAGCCCATTCATAGGTATTACAACAATGAGGAATTTAAATATACCAAAATAACATATAGTCTTTGCCACTTTATTTTCAACTTTCAGATATACTTTACTGTCACCTTTATGAAATAATTAATGTTTCAAAAGACCAGTATTAATTGAGTACAATGTGAATTATAATGTCTCATTTTTTGTCTAATTGTGAGTAAATAAAGGGGTTACATTTTCAGTGTTTCACCTTTTCCCTGGCTTTTGCTTTGTTTTGTTTCAAATCACTCTCCCCCTTCTATTCTGCTTCTGGCTAAGACTGTCATAGAATCAGGACTATAAAAGGGCATAAACATCAGTGGCTTTTTGCTCATTCTTGGCAACCATTTTTATTTGCACACAACTTGTCTTCTCCTTTATCAGATTACAGCAGCCATTCTACCTTAGCCTGAGCTAAGCGCTGACTTAAAGAGCATGGGGGTCAGCACACTGTTACAAGTACAGATTTTAGTCTTGGAAACTATGTGAGGACAAATTAAAGGAAGAGAAAAGGAAAATCACAGAATTGGAGCTGCCCAAGTATTTTCATCAAATGCAAGTAGAGAAATTCCCTTTTATGTTGTTGCTCAAGAAGACAACATTAGAAATAAACTAGTGACTGGACAAAATTTTATCAAAATAGTTGAGGAACTGATGAAATTATCTATGAAAGTGGTGCATCCCAATAGCCCCTGTATATTGGAAAGTAACTAGAAAGGAAAAGGGAAAAATAGACTCTAACTTATAACCAGATACAAGCAGCCTTGGCATGTAGGTGGTTAACTGAAAGAGCTTACTGGAAGCTCAGACAGCTGAGGAATCCTGATTTAGTAGAGCCTGAAGGGCAGGTCAGAAGCCATGTGAACAGCTGCTGAAGAGCTAGAGGATTCCTTTGGATTAGGTGTACACACCCCATCCCTAATGGGCTATGTCAGAAAGCACCAAATGTCATCACGAATTCACTTCACTCAAGCCTATGGACTTTGCAGTGTTTTACTTTAAACGTCTGAAAATAGATTTGCTCTCAAAATACATCCAGAAGTAAAAGTACTAGAAGAAGTGACTCTGTAAAGTTTGTATTGTGTGATCTCGGGTGACCACTGTTTAAAGAAGGAACAGTTTGTTCTTTATTCATTCATGTAACTAATATAGAATGCCTACTTTGAACCAGCTACTTGTGCTATGCTCTAATGATAATGTTCTAAACAAGTGACCTCACTGAGATTATAATTTAGGAGGGGTCTACAGCCATACCACCCTGAATTTTTACACACACACACACACACACACACACACACACATACATACATACATACATATACACACATATATACATATATATAAAACATGTACACACTCTTTAGATTGCATTTGGGACAAAGGAAGGCTACAGAATTAAGCACATATTCTTATAAAAATGTGTAATAGTGAGACTAGACGAGTATTAGAAATTAGGGTGGGATTCCTAAGAAGATGACATTCAAAATAAGACAAAGAAGAATGGATTTAGGAAATAGTTGTCCAAGGGAAAAAGAGGGAAGATGTTATGTTCAGAAGGAATAACATATGTGAAAGTGTGACTTTGTATGAAGTAAAAAGTAAAAGTTAGTTTTACTAGAATATAGTTGATAAGGGAAAGTTTGGAACAAGCATGCAGCTGAGACAGTAGGCTGGGTTTAATCATTCAGCACCTTAGAGATCATGGCAATGATTTTTTTCTTTATAGTGAGATCAATGGACAGCCTTTTATGGATTTCAGGTATGGCAGTGATATGTACATATTTGTGGTGTTTTTGTTTTTGTTTTAAGACTATCCATCCGTTTTATGAAGAAGAGATGAGGAGGTGTTAAGAGTACACGAAGGGCTATAAATCTGGTAGCTTCTCCAGGGGCAGAAGAGTGTGATGTTGATGAGAATGGTCACAGTAAAGTTGAACGGTGTGGATTTATTCAAGATTTATGTTTGACTTAATAGAAATTGATGTTGAATTGGATGTCATGTCTTCCATGACATATGGATTGGGTGGATAATAGAGCCATTTACAAGGAGAGGTTTGAAGGAAGCTGGAATCATGGGAAGGATTGGGGAGGTGGATGCTAGTATTTTATGGACAATGTAGGTACTGTGGATATGGGGATCTGAAGCCTAGAAATGAAATCATTATTGGGGACTTAAAATGTGATCCATAGATTATGTGTGAGATCAGCTAGAAAGATCATAGTGTATGAGGAGAAGGAGGTCAGAAATTAAATAAGGAAGACAAGAGAACTCCAAAAACCCGTAGAAACAATGCCTAGATACACTAATGAAAAACTGAGGAAAATAATGTTTCTGTAAAATAGAGTGTTCCTTTAAGTCCCCAAGTTAATGACTTTATGAATGAGGATCTCACTTGCAGCATCAGGTGTCTTGGTTTCCACAGTCTCTGCCACCTATTTATCCCTAATTCTCCCATATCACTGTGTCTGAGAGATATCACAGAAATGTTGCCTTAGTAGGAAAGCTTCAATAAATATTTAAATTGTATAATGTATTCAGCTTTTTCCTGTACTCTGTGCTTCCTAAAAATACCTTCTTCGGAAACCCCATTTCAACTGACTACTGTATAATGAAATGAGTCTTCAGTGTAAAACATTTATCATAGTCTGAATTTCAATTGCTCCATCAGAGTTGTTAAGCAATATGAAAAATCATCCTTTAGAGAATACAGAATTGCATAGATATGATAAGGTAAGTTTGCACTTTATTTAACACTATTTTAGTTAATATAGATGTTTATTGGAGAAATGTCTAAAATTTCTTGAGAACTATTAGTAAAATTGATTTTTCTTTAACATGGAAAAAATGGTAAAAATAAATTAAAAACATTGACAGTTCAGTTTAAATAAAACTACAATTGTACTGAAGAGACGGAAGGCACTTGAGTAATTGAAATTTAGATATGAATGAGTATAATGTACTTATCAGTTAGCTTTGAAGGAAGTAAGACTAGATAGAATATTAATATGGTACTGAGCAACTTTTTTACTATTATATTTTTACTCGCTTGTAAATAAGCATGTGGAACACCTGCTATGTTCTCTCGACCTTTTATGAGATTACAACTCTATAAATCAGAGAAAAATATACACATGCTTATAAATGCAACTACTATGTCAAGAGAGTTTATAAAGCATGGTATAAATCACCCACAAATAATTACTTATGGATGATGTGATTATGGAAGTTCCATTGAAAAATCCACCTTTGTAAATAGGCCTTAGAGTATGAGCATACTGAGATGTGATATAGAGAATGAGTAGAAGGAGCAATGATGCATACACAAGGATTAATGAAGAATTGATCTATCTTACACAGCACCTTGTATGTGCATAACATTATTCTGGATTCACCTTTTTGAAGTTAATACATAGCATTTAGCAAGTCTGTAATGTCAAGCATATCTCTGAGAATATTACCTAAATCTCAGCTAATTCCTATAATAACTCTAGGAGGTAGGAGGATATAATCAATTTATATGTAATATATGAATACCAAGGTACACGAAATTAAGTAATTTGCTTAAGGTAGCTCAACTGGTACATAGTGAAGTCAGGATTTGAATTGTGGCAGAGTAACATAAGGATCCAAGGTTCTTAACCCGTCAGTTACCACAACCCATTAGATTCTAATAAAGAAGAAGGTCTGTCAGAGCTCTGGAGAGTAGAGAACACTATAAAATGGAAGGAATCATAGTATCCTCAAATAAGAACTAAATACAGTGGGTACACGAATAATGTTGTTTTGTTCAACATCTTTCTTTGTTAATGTTCATGAGCAGTCATAGGAACTTAACTCTTGTTTATATAAATTACCCTATGTTAAAATGGTTTTGTCATACATTGTTCTGCTTAAAGTCACAGAACCCATTGATGACGATAAATGAGGACTTATTGTATGTTCCATTAAGAATGTTTTTCAGAAGAAATCAAAACTTTTGGTTTGTTTACCCAAAGATTATAGAACCTGGTATATTATGATTTCTTAGATAAAAACTGAGATGTCCTAAATAACCCATAGTCCATCCTCTGGGCCTCCTCAGGGAGGTGTCCATGATGGTATCCATTATGAGTCACTCACTTCACTATTTTGTTGCTTTCTCAATCTTCTCACACTGTGCACCTGAAATGATCAAATAACAGGATACAGCCCTTGGTCTGTTTGTAATACAACAAACTTCCTCAGAGAAGTCTCACTAAATGTTTTCTCTGATTTTATTTCAGTTACACACAGGCAACTGTGCTAGATGAACAAAAAACTGAGAACTGGGCCTACATGAAAAAGGTTTAATAGTGTAAACAAAAATAATTTGCATATATTAGTATGACACTTAAGGATAATAATAAATACTATTCTGAGTAGTGTTTATCAAAACGATTCATTTAAATTTCTAATTACTACTGCTTTCTTACATAGATAAATTTCCTTTTACCCATACTTCATGTTATTCACAGTGTTGTTGTATATAATCATGTATGTAATGTACACTATACATAGACTATAGATACTAGGCTATGAAGTAAATGACACTCCTAGAGTTAAGCATTGTACACACTGCACAGCAATGTCAACATTGAATCTTCCATATCTATGATCAGATATGATATTGAGAGTTTCTCTGGCATGGTAAGCAATTACATCCTCATCACATCAAGAGGGGTGTATATCTATCTACATATTAAAAGAGAAAAAGTCATATGTAAAATTGAAACAGAATGGTTCAAGGTTTATGGATGAGAGTGTGAGGTAAGCGGAAGTCAGAAATACACCCCCCCCATGCCAAAAAATGTAACTTTTTTTAAAGCCTATTGACTATCACTTTTTTTCCCCCATGCTACAGATTGTTTGGTATTATCCAATAACTGACTAGCAAATAGAAATATCCGGATGTTAAAATTATAACTTATTTGAAATATGTCTTCTATTTATTAATGCTAAGGCCATTTATCTTTGTATTAGCTATATAAATAAATTACATCAAAGATACATTTTCAGAGACTTAATATGTTGATTTCAAATCAAATAGTAGAAATTTGGTTCAACAAAATATAGCATTTTTCTATATTATTAAATACAGAAATGCACATTTTTATATTTACTGGTATAAATGGCAATAAGTTGTATTGTGATATAAACCATTGAGACCAGTAAGGGTGTTTTTTTTTTTTTTTCATTTTAATCAGTCTTGCCTTTTCTTTATTCTGTTTTACTAATGTGTAAATTTGGTTGATATTGTGTAAGATACCATTTTCCTAGGAAAAAAGATTTTATGACTTAGTGTAGTGAATGAAATAAATTAGCTCGATTCTTTCAATATTGTTATGTGAATAGATCTTTCTGTCTGTCTCTCATGCACACATACACACCTAGATTTTAAGTAGTTTGCATATAAAAGTAGTTTTAATATTGTTTATGAAATCAGTATTATTAAGAACAAAACTAAAATCAATTCTTTCACTACAAAAATACAAAGAATACTATAACACAGAAAAACAGAGAAAAGTTTATTATATACAAATGTCACTCCCCAATTATAATGGCAGTTTTAGTTTAATATTTTATTTCTTAAGGAGCTATTGCTCATTTAATTTTAACATTAAATACTAGAGGTAACTATGTTAATAAGTTTTATAGGAAAAATAATAACAGTGTAATCGAAATTAAAAAACAGTTTTCTCTTTTTAGTCTTTATACCCATCAATTGGGCTAGATATTGAGATATTTTTCCTTAAAATATTATGCTTTCATTTTGTTCTATTCAAACTTCACCTGACTTACCTCAAGTGAAGTAAAAAAGGTCATGTCATATAAAGCAATTTAAAAAATTTCTTCCTTTTCTTTCTTGAACTCATAGCACTGGTCAATATTGACTGTTTTCATCCCTGTTAAATATGTTGTCTTTCCTTGAGATCTATGCATTGTACTCTCCTGGTTTTATTTCTGTTTCTTTTGGGTGTTTCTGTTCAATCCATATTGCTGGCTGATTCTCTCTACTTGACTTTTAAATACAGTAGACTCTCTGTTAACTGGAAGAGTGCCAATTGCTTGAGTTCCAGTTAACAGAGAGTCAACTTACATTTATCCAGCATCTACCAATCCCCATGGGTGCCAGTTAACTGAGAGTCTACTGCATTAGGATTCCTCAGGGCTTAGTCCTAGCATAATTGCCTTCTCACTATGTAATCCCTTCCTTAGTAAATGTACCCATAACCATGGCTTTGTTATCACAAGTATGTACAGATAACCAACCAAGTTATCCCTGTAGCTCAGATTTCTCCAATGAATTCTAAACTGGAATTTCAGCTGTCTGGTTGGCATCTCCATTTATATGTGACAAAACCACCTCCAGTCCAAGTGAACCAAACTGAACTTTCCCTCCTCCCACTCTTAAATCAGATATTTTCTCATTGTTCCCTTTATTAGTGCTACTATCCATCCAGTTTCACGAGCTAGAACCCTTCATTCTTGAAACTAAACTCTCTCACCCACTTATGTAAATCATTGCCAGTTACTGTGGGTTTTATCCCCCAGTATCTGTTGATCTACTTCTTCTCCTTTAACTTTACACTAGCCCCATCTGCGTCCTCTTGATAGGAATACAGAAACAGTTTCCTTTCTGGTTTCTTTACACACCTTCCTCCATGTTTCTTCTACTCTATTCTCTGTAATTTATCCAGTCATCTTAATTTGATATCAGCATCAATTTAATCATTTTAGTAGTTTCTCTTGGCTACTAAGAAAGCAAAACAAAATGAAATCCAGACACTGTGGTCCTATCCCATCCTGTCTTCCTTCCTGACATATCTCCCATAATGCTTCCCCTACCTTACCACCTTTCTGGTTTTCTTTCTGTTCCTTAAATAGGCCTTTTTTCCATGAAAGGGCTTTTACACATGCTTTTTTCTAGAACACTCCTTCCCTTCCTTTTTCACTTAGAGAACACCAACTTCCACTTACAAGCCACTCCCTTGAGGTAATGTCAGAATTCTCTAAGTAGGTAAAATTTCCTTATCATGTAATATCCCTCCATAACACAGACCACTGTTGTGATTCCATATGTATATAGGTGACTAATTAATGCTTATCAGTCAAACTATTTGGTAAGTTCCATAAACCCAGACACCTCAGTTATTTTTGCTCAGCATTGTTTCTCCAGAACTAGGCACATAAATATTTTTTAATAAGTGAATTTGTGTTTAATATTTTATTGTACACTGTAATTACAGACATTTACATGTAACGATGTGTTATAATGATAATAGGATTGCATTTTATGAACATTTTATATGACAACAAAAGCACTTTAGTCCTGGTTGGAGCTTAATGTATATAAAAACAATGAAGATTTGGAGGTTTTCATTGAGTTTTATTCTCTTCTTTGATTTCCCTTACTCTATTTTACTCTAAAGCAGGGGTGTCCTACTTTTTGGCTTCCCTGGGCCACACTGGAAGAAGAATTGTCTTGGGCCATGCAAAAAATACACTAACAGTAACAATAGCTGATGAGCTTTAAAAAAAAAGTCCATGCATAATTTTCATAATGTTTTAAGAAAGTTTGTAAATTTATTTTGGGCCACATTCAAAGATGTCCTGGGCTACATGCAGCCCACGGGCTGCATGTTGCACAAGCTTGCTCTAGAGTCTTTCGGTTATTGGTTTTGCTTTTTTGCTGTTTTCAACCCATGGATTTTTTTTCCCCTTCATCTATCTTTGTAAAATCTCAGTGGCACTTATCAATGTTAACTGCCTCCTTCACACCTAATATGTTCTTTCTTCATTCTACACTACTGTAATCATTTTTTCCTTTCTCTTACAGTTTCTCTCTTCTTTCCCTCTAACTACTTTTTATCTGTGAATATCCTGAAAACATTGGTCATTTGCTCTTTGCTGTTTTCTTGAAGAAGAAATCCATTTTCATTATAATCAAAAAGACCTTGAGATATGTATTTGTGTGTAAATATGAAGTAGCAATTTTATTTTAAGATGTTCAGAGAAAAAGAGATACTGACATTTAAGTGAATTGTTCTGAAGTATAGAAGGGTGGGGAGACTAAATAATCCCTCTGAGACAGGGCAAACAACTTTTGCAATAAAAATAAATTATATTGTATTAAAATATATTATTAATAACATCTTCCACATTTTATAATTTGGCAAAAATTTCAGCCAAACTTGGAAAAAAAATTGCATGATCTCAATTACAAGTATATGTAGAAACTAAAAAGTCAGATCCACGGAAGCAGAATGTAGAATGGTGGTTACCAGGGGTGGGAACGTTAGTGAAATGGGGGGGTTATTGGTCAAAAGGTACAAAGTTGCAGTTAGGTAGGATGATTAAGTCTAGAAATTTAACATGCAGCATGGTGATTATAGTTAATACTGTACTGAATACTGGAAATTTGCTAAGATTCAGAGAAACTAGGAATGTAAAATGAAAGAGCCTTTCTAGAAAACACTTGGGAATTTCTTCTAAAACTAAACCACCATATGACCCAGCAATTCTACACTTGGGCATTTATCCCAGAAAATGGAAACTTTTGTTCACACAAAAACCTGGACATAAATGTTCACACCGGCTTTCTTTGTAATAGCCATAAATTCAAAAGAATTCAAATATCTATTGATGAGTGAGTATGGAACATACTGCAGTGTATCCATATCTTGAAGTACTACTCACCAATATAAAGAAATTGACTCTTGATACTAAAGATAACTATGGTACAATAGATCTCAAGGGCACCATGTTGAGGGAAAGAAATCTCAAAAGATTACATGCTGTGTTATTTCTTTTATATATCATTATTCAAATGATTCTATATAAGAATGCTACAGGTGAGTCTCTGGTAATACACTTATTCTGAGTCTTGATTGTAGTGTTTACCCAAAGCTACGCTTAGTAAAATTGCCTAGAAACACACACACAGGACACAAATGAGTGCCTGTATAACTGATAAAATCCAAATAAACTCTGCAGATTATACTGATAATTTTCTAGTTTTGTACTACAGTTATCTAGGGTGTCAGCTTTGTTGGAGGCAGGATGAAGATTGCACAAGACATCCCTACACATTTCTTTGCAACTTCCTGTGAATCTATACCTACTGCAAAATAAAAAAAAAAATTAATATAGCATTAAACCTTTAACAAGCCCTCAGTGTCCTGAAGACCAGTGTATCATAACCAGACCCAATCAACAGATAAGTCTTACAAATTAATAAATCTACTATTCAGGGTACAGATGAAGAATAGTTTAATGCTAACTCACTAGAATGCAATCTATTTCTATTATATAGGAACATGCATCACTTATTGAACAAAATGTCATGTTGATTTAAGTCTTGTTCTAAATGTCCTACCTTGTGAGGTATTGTGCTTCACATTGTTTATGACCAAAAAGGGCTGGCATTTTAGAAGTTATGCTGGTACATGGGCATGGTAACTAGACAAGGCTGGATACTACTTGTGCTTTCAATCTCACTCTACCTAACAAGCCAAGTAATCATAGACAAGTTAATATTTAACTGTTATATATTTATTGAGTGCCTGGCATTGAGCCGAGTGTATCTAATATGACTGTCCTCAAGAATAAATTAGAAATAATAATGTTGCTTCATAAGATAACTTATCATTGGTTTAAAAAGGGAATTATTGAATTGTACACTTGAAACCTATGTAATTTTATTAACCAGTAAATTTAATTCTAAAAAGGAGGAGTATACAAAGTTGCATGGTGAGTGGAAAAGTTTTGGGAGTAATTTTGTTACTTTGTATTATAAAAATGATTAATATTAATAAATAGCTAATTTATGTATAAAACAGACAATAAGTTGTAAAAATATACGTAGATCAAGAGATGATCTCTAATTTTGAGTGTGTGTGTGTTTATGTGTGTTAGGTCTCCTTGCTTTAGTCATGTTTCTAAAACACAAATCAGATTTTGAGCCTTTAGCTTAAAATCTTTAGAGAATCCTTAAGCTACAGGGTATAATCAAAGGCCCCATATACAAGACCCTTTACACTCACTATAGTATGGTACCTGCTCATACCCCTTTATCATGCACACTTCTCTCTAGTCATAAAATTGTGGTTCCATAAATAAGTCATGTAACTTCATACCTTCAACTTGTTCCCACTTCTAAATGTGTTCTCAGAAAAGCCACTATCACACATTTCTTCCACTAACAAGTTCTATTCATTATTTTAGTGTTTATTTATAGAGCCCCATTAAAAAGCATTTCTGACTAACCTAGGTCAGAATACAGTGCCCTGTTCTATATTCTTACTGAAAATCACTGTACATAAGTCTATGCAATTAATTATTCCTCTGTTGTCAATGTGAGTCGAGTTGTTTCGGATTCACTCCCTTGCTCCTTGAAAGGAGGGTCTATGCCTGTTAATCTATGGGTTTCTTGTGCCTAATTATTTGTATGCAAACAAGTGAATGATTAAATACCACAGCATTTGTCTATTATTTAGTCCTCAAATTATTATGTATTTGAAACTCAGGCATCCAGACTTCAAGGATTTATGTCTAACAGTGAATACTGGCAGGTATTATTATGAATATTCACACTCACAACAACTAATGAAACAGAATAGCATAATCCTTAGTATAATATTAATATATAATTTTGTCCTGAGTAGTCAGTGAATTGTAAGAGTTATAAACCTCAGACTAAAATCTTTGTTGCTTAATCTATTCTAGATGGTTCATGTAATCGGTAGTATTTTGGGTTTTTCTCTACAATTTATTTCCTCCATTTTTATCTTAGTCTCAAAAGGAGTGTCACTATTAAAAAAGAAACTTGACTAGTGGGAATTCTTTGAGAGGCTACAAAACTGAAATATCTTTGGAGATGTCAAATTAATATCAAGTGATAGAGATAGAGGAAAGGTAGAAACTGGAAGAATAACTGCTGTTCGTATAGTACAAGCATGCTGGGCCTGCTGTTCTTTAAAACGGGAGCAGGAGTTTTAAATCTCCTGCTGGTGTCTAAGGACAAATTGCTAAGAAAGTGAATGGTTGGCTTGGACTACCTTGAAGACAAGTGTTTGCTTCTGCTTGAGCTATTGTTGGAGTTTCCCTGAAGGGGACTTAGAACAGAACGTCCATTCCAGGGAGTGTTCAGTTTCAGCAAGCTGCCTTCCTGAGCTCATTTTCCACCCTGAGGACTGGCCACAATGATTGGAAATCTTTCATCTATTTTAATCTGGAATGGAGCTCAGAAGTCAGTTGCTGGATAGCTAAGTCACAAGGATAAAACTCCATTATACATATGCCCGAACTCAAGGTGAGAAATGTCTATGGAATGACTCAAACATTTGGAATTGAAGAGTCTCTTCAAACAAAAATAGCATCTACTGACTCCATCTAACTGCCTGTTCATATTTATGAGGTGGAATCTTTTGCACTAAAAATAATGTTTATGAGTATTTTATTGACAAGTGAATATGAACTGTACTTTGTGCATTATGTTAACATACTATTCATGTATTATAGAAATCTATACATCTGATGCACCCGGGCATTTTATGAGCAAAACTAGCTTGAGTGATATAATATTGATTTATTGAAGTAGTGGGCCCTCTGACCCAATTTTAAAATGAAATTGAGTTTCTGCAAACTAACATAGTATCTTTTTCTTTACTATTTTATCTTCATGCACAATATTTGTATTAAAAATGGTTTTTATAGGATATCATGACCGTGTATTTTGACTTGGGAAATTTTAACCAAGGAAAAGACATAATACAGACTCATTGTTTTATCCATGACAATTTCTAATGATAGATCTATGATTAATTTTTAATTATTTCTTAATGAATGCATACATTATTATATTAAGTCTTCAACTGAAATAGATTATGCAGCCAACTTTTTATCTTCATATGCCAAAAGTAAAGAGCTACCCAACCACAAAACAATTCAAACCATCAATAATGTGTTGTATATTATAATAATGTATACTAAATGTATAGGCATTATTTTGCCTGGATATCACATTACAAAAAACGTACCATGCAATTCTGAAAATTGAAAATATAGATTGCATATGAAAAACAGAGAATTGATTTCTACTTCATGACACCTAGAAATCATGTTCTACCACTGCACAAATAATTTGCATAGCTCCATGATTTTTCTAGTAATGATAATAATGAAAATATTTTTATATATAATTTACTTTTTATAAAACTGTGGTGAAGATAATATATTACCATTTCAACTTGATTAACCCTGAAGTTCAGGTATACAATGCATTTGAGTTTTGCATGTGTTTTAACTGTTCACATTAAAATGTACATACCCAGACACAAATTTTCTTTTGAAATCTTGAGTACTAACAATATGCAAAATCATACCCTTTATAATAGAAGTATAAAAAGAATACTAATTGATTAATATGCTAGTTGTTTACAATTGCAAGAAACCCTTAAAATTGTATACATACACTCAATGTACTGTTTCTTTCATCAAATGCCATGATCAATTGCTATAAATATTCAAATATGAGGTCTGACAGTTAAGTTTGTGAGCTCCTCCTAGGAAAAGTGCTACATACCTCATTACTGAATATCGCTATGGTCACCTTCCAAGTATTTCCCTTGGGAAGCTATACACCATGCACCAATGCCAGTGCCTAGTTCACCCCTCAAAGGAATTTTGGTACTCTTTTTCTGGAATGGCCATCGGAGCTGTCATTATATTAGACCTGATGTCCTGAATATCATCAAAATGTCTTCCTTTCAATATTTCCTTTATTTTGGGGTAAAGGAAAAAGTCACTGGGGGACAGATCAGGTGAATAGGGAAAGTGTTCCAGTACAGTTATTTGTTTACGGGCTAAAACCTCCCTCACAGACAGTGCTGTGTGAGCTGGTGCATTGCCATGATGCAAGAGCCATGAGTTGGCGAAAAGTTCAGGTTGTTTTCATCTTTTTCACATAGCCTTTTCAACACTTCCAAATAGTAAACTTGGTTGACTGTTTGTCTAGTTAATACAAAATCATAATAAACAATCCCTCTGATAATCAAAAAAGATTAGCAACATTGTTTTGACCCTTGACTTGGAATGACAGAACTTTTTTTGGCTGTGGAGAATTGGCTGACTTCCATTGTGCACTTTGACACTTGGCTTTAGAGTCATTCATATTGGTACACCCATGTTTCATCACCAGTGATAACATAGCCCAAAACATCATCTTCCCTGTCCAAGAAGTCTTGGAAAACTTTGAATCTCCTTTGCTGTTGTTCATTGGTGAGCTCCTTTGGGACCACTTTTGCTCACACCTTTCTCATGTCAAGATTTTCACTTAAGATTTTTCTGACTGTTTCTCTGACAATGTTTACTTGATCTGTTATGCTTCTTCCTGTCAGCCAACAATTTTGATACACAATTTGACCAATTTTCACAATGTTTTTGTCACTTCTGCTCATTACTAGCTGCCCTGACCTCTCTTCATCAGTGATGCTTTCTCTCTCCTCAGAAAACCATTTAGTCCATTTGTACACTGCCATTTTCTTCATGGCATTGTCCCCATTAACTTTGACTAATGTGTCCCTGATTTCACTAACATTCTTGCCAAGTTCAACAAGAAATTTAATGTTTGTTTATTGCTCTAATTCAAGTTCCGACATTCTCACAACAGCACACAAAAACTCACAACAATAATGAAGGCCACTCAGCAAGACACCACCATCACACATCAACATGAACACAGCTGTGAGACACAGATATACAAAAGTTATGAAACTTTACTGAGTTGTTTGTACACTGCTGCCAACGTAAGTGTATGGTGGTAGGTTCACGAACTTAATTGTCAGAACTTTGTGCTTTTTCCTAAGATACAGTTGCAGCATGGCAACATGTAGGAAGAATAACCATAGTCTACAATGAGATCCAAGAAGACTTTCAAAAATGGGGAATGAATTGTGCTGAGGCTTAACTTAGAAAAAGAATTTGTCAGAATGAGAAGCAGGAAAGAACATTTAAGGCAGAGCGGGGCAGGTACAAGAATATGAAATGTGTAAGTGTGGTATGTTTAGGAAATTCAGTACTGGGTATTAATCAGATTGAAGCAATCATATGGTATGGTTGAAATACAACTTAGAATTGGATCAGGAAGAGCACACCAAGAAATTATAGGCCATCCTAAATTTAGAAGCCAGTGAGTAACTTTGAGCAGGGAAGAAGAGCACTCTAATATTTAAGTTTTTTTCCTTTTATTTGGAGAAGATTCTGACATTATCTTGATGGATCATAAATTGGAGAGATGTGGGGAGGGGATACAAACTCATAGCAGTGGTTCTCAAACTTGGTTCTCCATTGGAATCACCTGATGACTATCAACACTGATTGCTAGGCTCCACCTTCAGTAAATGTGAGGCAGGGGCCACTGATTTGTGTTCTTTTAAGTTTCCAAGGTGATGTTGCTATTCCCCTGGTTCAGAAATGACACGTTGAAAACCCTGGAGAGCATTGTACCTAGGCTACAGATTGGAATCAATTGGGAAAAATTTTAAAATTGTGCACATCTAAGGCTCTAATTCTAGGCAATTAAAGCAGATCTTAAATGGTGCAGATTGTGTTGAAAGCCACTGTTGTAAAGGCAGGTGTAAGAAGGTTGTGGTTACATCTGAAATAAAAGTCTTTCTAGGGCAGCAGTTCTCAACCTGTGGGTCGCAATCCCTTTGGAGGTCAAACGACCCTTTCACAGGGGTTGCCTAAGACCATCGGAAAACACATACCAGATATTTACATTACGATTCATAACAGTAGCAAAATTACAGTTATGAAGTAGCAACAAAAATAATTGTATGGGGGTCACCACACCATGAGGCACTGTATTAAAGGGTTGCTGCATTAGGAAGGTTGAGAACCATTGTGGGCATTAGGAGTGGAAAAGATAGTATGTAATCAAGAGATATGAGATATTTAATGAGTAAAACTTAGTAATGGAACTTGACTAGGTAATGAGGAAAGAGAAAAGGGTTGCAGAGAGAAAAAAAAATATCAGTGCTGACTCCTTAGTTTCTGATTTAGGCAGATGTAGGTTTATACTGCATATATTTGTACTTAGAGCCTTTTAAAAATTGAGTAGAAAATTTATATGTATAGGCAAAACAATACTTTTTAAATGTAAAATTATTCTAAAGTAAGTACCTTTAAAGACAAAGTTGAAACCTAATTATTTAGCCATTTCCTTCATGAAGTTTATATAGTTATGAATGGAGCTCAGAGAAACACAATACACACCCTTCCCTTCATCACAGTACAGTATCCAACCTGGTGCCGGTAGGGGTCAACATGCATAAATCCTGTGAGAAGACTGGTTTCTGAATGTGAGAAATTCTTTGTAATAATAATATTTCATGTGTATAAAACAGTTTATGTCGTGCACTAAGGGGACTGTTTATCTTGACTAAACACAGAACAGGTAATAGTGTCTTCCAACAGGGAGAGAATTAGAATAATTATTCATTAGGTATTTGCAATTCCTTTGTGAAGGACTATTCTTTGTTAGATGAAATAAAGCTCTCTCCTTTTATTATAGTTATCATCTTGTGAAAATATGAAATGATTTTGATTCCTAAAGCAAATTTCATGGGGCAGGAAAGGTCATGTGCTATCTGGACCCAGTTTATTGCTCCTGCCACTTCTCTCATCACTTCTTACACCTATTCCTTTATCCAGAATGTCTAGGTGGGAGCCCCCCCAAACTACCATGCTGTCATGATGTGTACATCTTCCTGAAATGGACCCCCTTTGCCCATCTTTTTCTTACTGAGAACTCAATTAATTAAAGCTCGATTTTTATTTCATCTCCATGAGAAATTCTTTCCTAACCCCTTCTCCCTCATCACCTTCACTCAACCAGACAAAGTGAGGTACTATTTCAGTGTTCCCATTTCATAATTCCTTCAAAGGGTACATCTTTCACTATCTTTTGTGAATGTATTTCTCTAATGTTAGAATCCAAATTCTTTGAGGACAGTGACGTGTTTGAATTATCATTGTTATGGTGGTACGGTTATTTTATTGTTGGGCTTTCCTCCTACCCCATACCTAGAAATAAGCATAGGGCTTAGGACATAACAGTATTCAGTTAATGTTTTTAAATAAATAAATGAATACCTAAAAACATATGAGAAACACAGTTCATTGTAACACTGTGATTGCAGTTAATCATATTTTTCGTTCTAGTATCAAGAAGAAATGTAATATAATATTCATCTCAAACAAAAAAATGAAATGATCTCAATTCTGACACAAAATGTTATAAATGGATAAGTAGTATATTTGTCTCCTATGGCTGTCATAACAAAATACCACAGGAGATTGGGTGGTTTAAACAAAAGACATTCATTTTCTCATGGTTTTGGAGACCAGACACTGGGATGTTGGCAGGGTTTGTTTCTTCTGAGGCCTATCTCCTTGACTTGTAAGTGGCTGTCTTTACCCTCTGTCCTCACTTGGTCTTTCTTTTCTGTCTCTGTCCTAATCTCCCCTTCTTATAAGGATGCTAGTCAGATTAGGATCTGCCTTAATGACTTCGTTTAACCCTAATCATCTCTTTAAAGACCTATCTCCAAACCCAGTCACATTTTGAGGCACTGGGGATTAGGACTTCAACATATAATTTTGGTGGATATAACTCAGGCCATAACACGGAGCCATGTCAAAGAAAAACCAGTTTTGAGAGGAGAAGAAATTGGCATCTGGGTGAGATATGGGAAAGAGGAAAATGACTCAGGTCTTTGCTGTTCTCTTCTCATGCTTCCTCTGAACCAATCGAATCCATGGGAAATGATCTTACAATCTGGACTGCTGTTCAGATTCCATGGCTTGAGAGCTCCTGCCCTGCCTCCAGTTAAGGAGGATTGCTATTACTGTGGTTGTGCAAATTGATCCATTGTGCAAGGTGCAATCAACAATATGTAACCACAAAGCAGCAGAGGACAAAGAACTGTAGGAAAATAAAGAGAGAGTGGTTAGAAAAGAAAAGAGGGGAGTGGAAGAATGGGGGGAAAGGAGAGGATGAAATGTGCACTAAGAAGATTGAAGATTTTAAAATTTGATAGATGTATAGGCCTAAAGGAAAGCTGGTATTTGGAAGACAGTTTTGCTATTTCAGTAGCTCCACACCCTGTGGTAAATAACAAGAGCAT
The DNA here is from genome assembly GCA_004026885.1 of Lyroderma lyra. NCBI lineage: Eukaryota > Metazoa > Chordata > Mammalia > Chiroptera > Megadermatidae > Lyroderma > Lyroderma lyra. The sequence continues at coordinate 50,241 of PVJL010004248.1, forward strand.
AGACCATCACAGCTGGAAAGGACCTGGAGAATTTTTTCCAGCCCCTCATTTACAGACATATAAAGTGAGATTACAATTCTCATAGATAGTTATATACGAAGCTGCAACTAAATAAAACCCAGGTGGTTCATACCTGGTGATTTTCACATCATAATCATGCTGCTATACAATTGATGGTTAGAAAAAAGCTGTGATATAACAGGGTCAAGGTGCTATCTTACCTTGCTTCTATAATCCCTACAACTTCATAGAGTGATAAATTCATTTAATTGCAGGCTGTCTATGCATATATGTAATGATTCATATATGTATATCATCTATCTACCAGTTTTCTATGTATGCAGGAATAAAACACAAACAGAATTAGAAAGACCAAATAATTAGTATGTCAAAACCATCACATCCATAATTGAAAAAATTTACATTTCAGAAACCCCATGACCAAACCTGGTGTGTTCATCCAACCTCATCTTGAACTCTATCCATGCACCACACATTCCAGCTTTGTGAAACTATTTTATTTTTCTAGAAAATGCCATCCTCCTCATCTCTGCATTGTACATACACCTTTGTTTGCCCTTTTCTACTTTTGTTTGCACAGTAAGTCACTACATTTCCTTTAACTAAAGTTCATTTAACTAACTTTGTTTCTATCGAAATCTAAATTTCCTAAGTTACAGAGTTGAGTGTAGTCCTATTGGTGCCTTACATTTATCACTAAAAGAAGTTATTATGTTGTAGAAATGACTTATCCAGTACCATTTATTACCAGTTTATTACATTTCTACTCACAAAATGCAGAATGTAAACCCCTGGATGCCAAGAAATGTGGGTGCAATGTTGGGGAGCAAGTGTTTATGGAATGGTTATTAATATAGAGCTTTACACTTACTGGAATAAATATTTATATTTTTGAGTAGTGTCTGTATACTAGCAATGATATTGGTGGATACTCTGTGTTATAAGCTATGTAAGATACAGAAATATTTTAATGTGTGTATAGGGATTTAACAGTCAAATGATGTTAAATAAATGGTCAACTAGATATAATTGTTTTGGAAATTAAGAAATAGAGCCCATTTAAAACCTATGTAATCCTTGCTAACAGATGTCACCCCAATAAGTCTAACAATAAAAATGAATTAAAAAAAATAAAGTCAACAAAATAAAAAAATAAAAAAAAAAGTTTTACCTAAATAAAGTATACTTTGTTAAACTCAGCCTAAGCTATGTATGTGCTATATAGCATTCATTCAAGGGCAATCCAGAAAGAATCCAGCCATGTAATATGAAAAATAGAGACATTTATGGCTAGATTATTTCTGGACAGCCCTCGTATTGCTTTGATATGCATGTTTAAAATATGTGGAAATGAAAAGTAAAATGTGACCAGAAAGTGATAAGATTTTTAAATTTAGCTATCAAATCTTTATTTTTTTAAGCCCCTGGAATATTTTGTTAGCATTATTATTAGAAAACTTTAGCTCTGGAAGATAAGTCTTTGGAATTGTTGACTTGGAGACAAGTCAGATAGCCAAAATAAAATTTCACCCATAATTAGCAGTTGGATGTATCTACAGTGAGATTACACTCTGGGTTATTTCAGTATTTCTATTTTGACATTCCAAACTTTCTCCAAAGCATATTTTATTATGAAAGTTTTAATTATATTTTAAATTTATTTCTGGTTGAAGATGAGAAGAAAATAGGCTTCAGTGTAGAAAAATATTTTCTGGACTAACATCATCCTGCTCCCACTTCTCTGAAAAACCTTGTTTAACCTTTCTCATATAAGCAGGGATTGCAATTTCTTTATTTATGACACTTTTGTGACAAATCTGTTACATGTCAAAGGACAACTTTTAACCCAGTTCCCCAAATTCATTTCACCATATGGATGAATTGTGAGAGATGAAAAGAAGGGAATGGTGATAGCAGAAACCATGACAGTAATCCTTGAAGAACTGTTCTGTGACACACTAATTGTTCAGTGTAGGCCCCCTCTTTTTTTTTCCCCATACATCAAAAACATTTCTCTAGTCTTGTAAGTTAGGGAAATCCTACATACTATAACCTCTTAGAGTTTCATAGTACATGTGCAAAGTGCTTGGAAATCCTGCAGTAAAGATAATGTTTAACCCAGTTCCCCAAATTTATTTAATCTTAGAACCCTTTTCACATGTAGCCAATGAAAGCCAATGTAGCTAATGTTTTCTGAAACATTATTTTGGGATTCTTCAAAGTAGCTAATTAGTCCAGATAATTGAGACAATGATAGCATTAGCAGAATCAGAGAAACCAAGAATAGGATCAAAATTAGAGAGCAGTAGGAAGAAGATTGTTTGTTTTGAGACATTAACTTCGAATTGCTGATGGGATATCCAGGTGAATATATGATACAGGCTTTGGGGGTAGAGAACTGACACTAAGAGAGGGGTTAGAACTAGAAAGAAATGTTTGGGAACCATCAAAATGGTGCTGATATTTAAAATTATAGAAAGGAAAAGATTGCACAGGGAGAGAATGTACTAACATTGAAAGGATAAGAGAACACTGGGGCAGTAGAAATGTGTGTGCCTCATAACCACTTCATGACGAAAGAAACATCCCCATTTCAGAGATAAAAGTACAAAAGGGCAAAGAATTTAAATAACTTTCTCAAGGTCGCATAACTAATAAAAGGTTGACTTGAGACTTTGAACTCTGCACTAAAAATTGTTCCTGTATTTCATGGTTTGCATATAATATGAATCTAATACATTTCTTAAATATTAAAAAGTGTTTGTGTAGAGGCACAAAAATCATCCCATTTTATAGGTTTGCCTCCTTTGGTTATGTCTTTCTTTGAAGTACAATACTTTCTCAGTTATTGGCCCAAGATGAAGAAACAATAGAATATTTTTGGCAAATAATGCCCTCATTCGTGAGAGACACTTAAGTATGAACCAGGCTGATCCCTGCAAAATACTAATTCTCTGACAATAAATCCTTGCACTCACATCTGGCATAGAGAATTGGGTTGCAATTATGAGGGCAAAAATTAAAATAGGAAATAAAATATAAATAGTCCATCTATTTTTTATTTATTATTTTTCACTTTAGGCATATGAAATTACATTTATAGAGACATTAAAATAATTTTCTAGATCATTATTTCACACAAGTTAAGCAATTATTTCAAATGACTTTGTGTAGAGATAAACCTGTTCTGTAAAATTAAGCTATGGCTTTGCTTTTATTTGACCTAGATTCCTTATTATTTTTAGAATAACGGCACTCTACTTTTCAAAATCAGATTTCATGTGTAAACACATCAGTTCACAAGAAAACATCACTTAAAAAAAAGAGAAGAGTGTGTTATTTATTATTGATAGTAATACTTCAGAGTATAGTATAAATACATGCATGTGCTTCAGTATACAGTTACGAAGAGCTATGAGGAGAAAGCACAATCTAATATAGAGTAATATCTTTCATTAAAACACAGCTTTCCACCTGGAAATGATACAAATCTACTGAGAGTGTGCTAGCACATAATGAAACTACCCACATGCACACTCCAAGACATATTAGCCCTCTGTATCAGTGTTCAAAAAAGGTGTAATAATGCACACCACTGAACATCAAACTTGCAAGCTCCCTTTTCGGGATTTCTCTAAATTATCAAAACACCGTTGTCTGTTTCTTCCTCCATTCCACATTGATTGTTTTACCTGCCACTTCTTTATATCATAACAATTATCATAACCATTCGCTTTTCTCTTGTTTTTCAGCACACTAGTAGCAATGACCATGACTTACAGGCTTTAACAAAGTGAAGGACATACTATTATGAACAAATTCAACACACTGTTTTCTTTATGTAAGCAACTACATAGTATTTCTGATTTTTTTTTCCTTTCTTTGGTATAGGTACTCAGAAGGAAAATCTCATGGCTTCAAGGTCTAGAGCTAACTGAGACATAAAAATTAAATTGGGAGAGGAACTATGGAAGGCATGGTAAAAGGAGACCTGTGAGCAAGATAATGAAAGCTAGAGATGGTTTGGGGACTGCAGGAAGCAGAATGTAGAGTCAAAGTGACTAGGCAGGCAGACAGGAGGCTGGTGAAGCCCTGGTACAACTCAAAAGTCTCAGTGTTCTCAACACATGCTCTGGTGGTATGCTGGGCTTTGACTGAGCGCCTACCCTAAACCTAAAAATAGCCCAGCATGGTTCTTTTGTAGTAGCAGCCAGAGACACAGCTGTGTGGGGACTGGCTCTCTGTCTCCTTGGGCTTGGCCTTGACAAAGAGCTGAGGGTCGGTGGGCTTGAATGTGCACCTGTTGAGACAGCAAATTCTGAGGTTAGTTGTCAACACTGCTGAAGGTAATTTCAGACTTTCCTTCCAATAGATCATCTGCACTCTAGGAAAATTTTCTTTTTCTCTCCTAAATCCCCCTACTTGCTCATAAATTATGAGGGCTGTCCAGAAAGTATCCAGGCAGGTATTATGAAAAATAGAGGCATTTATGGCTGGATTTTTCCTAGACAGCAGACCTTGTATGTATATTTCTTGAGTCCAGTTTAAAGTGAGAGTCACCAAAGGCTTTCCATTCTAATTATCAAAGTAATAAATCCCCTAGTTTAAGTGGTTAACTAGAATTATATTTCCTTATTTAATTTAGTACCATTTAAGAGCCTTAAATATACTTTTGAAAGTACTCAGGAAATATTGTCATTCCTAAAATATAAAGATAGACTCTTGCTCCTTACATCATTATGTAAAAATATCATCTCTACACACTTTTTATGCTAAGATATTCACTTTGAAACTAGGATTTGGATTACATACATTTTTGCAGAAAAAAACTTATTCTTTGTTTCCTTCAAATATGCTATAAATGAAAACACTGGGTTATTGTTAAAGGTTCACATTCTAGTCCTTTTAATTCTTAGTGTGAACCTTATAAAATTATTTTAATCACAAAAATTTAGTTTTCCATATGTATATCTTTCTTGATACATTTCTTTCTCATACAAACTGCATACCTGAATTACAATACAAATATTAGTTACATGTTGGATCTTGTAAATGTATTAAGGTAATAAGTGATACATTTAAGCAAATTATAAAAACATTCTATAGCATAAGTTGCACAGTTTTTTTTTCTATTCTCTTTTTCTGCTTGCTATTATTGATTTGTCATTAAATCACTGTTTCATAAATTTGTCAGTTTGACTAAGAATCAGAAATCAGAAAAATAATTTTAAACATTTTATTATATAAAAACCAGTATCTCATCAAATGAATCTATCAAACATATTACTTCTTTTTGGGACTATTTTTAGGGTTTCATTTGTGATTTTTTTCTAAAAGTGTCCATTCACAGCAATACATTTGGGGTATGCTGACAATATTGCCCACAGTAACCAATGGCTTAGCTGTAAATAGAGGGTAATTATTACATCTGGGCAATACACATTAGAAACTATTGGCATTTCTGGTTCACATATAGGTGCAGAAATACTCCACCAGATAAGCATTTATTTACTTCTTTGTTTATTTACTTTCCTGCTCAAACATACCAGGCAGTTTGTGAGGAAGTAGAGAAAATATTGAGACGGCAGTTACATGCAGAATGGAGCTAATTTGCTGAGTGTTTCTTTTTTTTTCCTTTAATGACTTCCACACAATATTTTTTGAAACATCTTTGAATTAATGTTCATGGCACAGGAAAATATATTTTTCAAGCACTTTGGTCATTTAATAGCTCTGCAGAGAATAATAACATTTACTGAATTTTGAGCACTTACTTTGTACGAAAGTACTACGGTGAGAGCTTTAAATAAATTATGACTACATTCTTAGGACAGGCCTGTAAGACAGCTTTATTTTTCTTCCCATTTTACAGATGACGAATTCTAAATCAGAATTTAACTTCAAAACCCAGATTTACTCTTTTTTATTAAATTTATTGGGGTGACATTGGTTAGTAAAATTACGTAGGTTCCTGATATATGGTTCTTCATCATCTATGTGTTGCATTGTCTGTTCACCACCCAGAGTCATTTCTCCTTCCATCACCATATATTTGACTCCCCCTCCCTCTTTCCGTACCGCCTCTCCCCTCCAGATTTACTCTTCCATAGCTCTTGCTATTATATTCCACAGCATACTACATCTCTGGTCTCAGTGTTAAATAGAAACTGAAGTTTACCAGCTGGCCCTATAGTTACCTATGTTTTAATTGTTTTGTTTTTGAAATGAATTGACTATAAAGTGGTATTTGTTGACTGATATAGAGACCAGCCATATTGTTTTATACTTTTTGGTATTTCTTAGGCCTGGGATTATAAAGATACCAAGTTGAATCTAAATTGCTTCCAGATTTAAATGCCTCCCACGTATTCATTCATCAAAATCAATTGATTGGACACAGTGAGTTTAGATCTAGAAAAAAAATTGGAATATTGGTTATGTAATTTAACTCCCTCACTTTTCAAAAAAGAAACCGAGGTGCTAAAAGTTTAAATAATTGGGTCAATTTCATTTTTAGTCAATTGCATCATTGGAATCTAGGTCTCTCTATCACTCTTCATAACTATACATACACATATGTAAGTGTAGGTCAGAACTGTTTCAATTATAAGTGGCAAAAATAAAAACTAGCAAACTAAGAAACAAAGAAGCTTTCCTAGGTCACATCACTAAAAAGTATACAGGTATTACTTACTTCTGACACAGTTAGTTAGCTTCAGGAGCTAAAGTGATGCCACGTAACTCAGCACCTCTCTCACCCTCTCTCAGATGTGCTTTCCAGTCTCTTCTCAGGCATTCTCTGTCAGTATGGTATCCATATTAGTCTCGGGCTTATATTATTGTACTTTAATTCCAACAGAAAATAAAAAACCTTCCTCTCTAACAGAAGACCTAGGATTAATTTTCATAAAATCACCTGCACATTCCTGAATCAATTAACAGTTTGGGAATACATGTTCTGATTGCGCACATTCTATCACATGTCCACTTCTGAAGCAGGAGTGAGGTAAGCCCTAACCTACATCACCAGAGAGAAACTAGGGGGTAGGCCAAGGCAAATAGGGTAATGAACAAGGTGAAATGGATAGCAGGCCTAATAAAAAGATAATATACTTTATGTGCAGTACTGGATGTGTGGGTGAGCTTGTAGTCAGTAACCCTCAAATATGCAAAACAAACATCTTGCTTCTAATAATTGCAAATAGATATCGTTCTGTCAAAGGCAATGATTTCTGTAGTCCAGGAATATAAGAAAGTATTTTGTTTGTAAAGTAAATATTTGGAGGTAGAATAAAATGTTTGAGAAGTTATTCAAATATTAATTTTATATAAACAGAACCATGTTTATTTTCCATTTAAAAAGGGAAAACATTTTAAACATTTAAAAAGTGTGTGGAAAATATGATTGCCCCAGATTTGTTTGTTTGTTTGATTGATTATTTATTTTTAAATGTTTAAACAGGTGATAGCCCTCCCTTCAGAATCATTAACAATGAGACAGAGTAATATACTTTTATTAAGTGATAATAGATTTCTCAGATTGTGATAGATTCATTATGCCAATTTGCTTTATTTTTTGTCTACTAAATCATTTGTTTTAGAATCTTTGCATTATCCACTACCTTTTATTCAGTCTGTAAATTAGGCAGATAAATATAAGACATTTCTATAAGCAACCTCCTTTTTCTCTTAAGTTTGGCATTTGAAGACTCAAATTTAATTTCATCTCTCAGTATCTAACAATGATTACTCTGAGAGTTACATTAAATCCCCCATTTAGCAACTGATGCAAGTTTTAAAATTTCCATGTTTTAAAAGTACATGTTTATGATCAATTTTCAAATCTTTATGGTCCCATACTAATTATTTTAGATAACTTCATGCCATACTCCAATTTTTCATAATTATTTCCAAAGTCAGCTTTTCTTAGTCTTATAATTGTTATGAGATATAACCTATATATTAAGGTATAAATTACTTTTAAGGGTAAAATTTAATCATAGTCATATCTCCTTATTTCAAGGCTACAGGCATCAGTCAATTTGGCAATAAAAACTATTTGGCTGCCTCAGGGTCCAGTGACTGACCTTGAGTTGAAATCTAAGCTGCCAGCGTCATGTGCACTCAACATTCTGTTTTTATCCCAGTGGTAATGAATACCTTATATTCAGATAGACTTAGAAAAGAGATTTGGTAGTTTTCAAAGAAATATAGCAGTAAAAGTTCCATGATGCTTTTTCACTTCGAAACAAGCAATTGGATAGTTATTATGACAAAGCAGTCCAATTTAATTTGCACTTGTGTGGTAAAAATGAGCTACACTTTTGCATTAATTTATGAGATTTTGTCTAGTTTGATTTTAATAGATTTATAAACCCTTTGTTTTAAAATTAATGATGTGGTATTTTGACAATACGCTTTATTTATCATATGGGAAAATGTGAGGTACAACAAAAATTGATAACGGTAAATTTTAGATTTTGAGTATGAAAAAATGGCTGCATCAAGTCATGGTTGAGCTTGGCTGCATGTAACAGAAAACCTGAAATAGTGGTATATTTAGAAAGAGAGATTTATTGCTCTGCCACATGAAAGAGGTCTACCTATAAGCAGTACATTACTGGCAGAACAGGCCCATGGTCCTCAGAGACCCAGGAACCTTTGATCTTGCTATGGTGACTTCCATCCTTGATGTTACCTCATGGCCTAAGATGGCTGCTGGACCTCCAGCCTCTTTGCAGATGGCAGAAGGAAAGAATCCAGCACAGTGAAAATAGTGCATATCCAAGAGGAATGGGTTACCCTTGAACAGCTTTCCCCCAAATCCCACTGGATAGTTTTGCTTACTTTCACCCACTGTGAACTATGTCAAAATAGTCTAATTCTTTCTTTTTATAGCAACTTGTGTTGAAAGCTTTGTCTAAATCTCTGGCAACAATACTTTTGATCATTCTGATTCCCATTCTCCAGGGGCATGAACCCATGTCCCTAAGTTATTACCAAATATGCATGAATGTTAGTTCAAGTTTTCTAAAATTCCAATTTAGAACCATTGGAGATATTGGTACATTTGTTCACATTTTACCCAGTAATCTGTATGAGTGTTTTATCTATCAAACCATAAATTCAGGTACATTTTTAATACCATGAGACTAAAGAAAATATAAAATATTTCTATCCTTTGTATCCCATCTTTAAAACATATTGATTCTCTTTGCTGATGCTAGTGGGTGCTGGTGATGTTCTATCAAAATCTCCTTTACCTGGTCATTGTACCTATTCCTCTGCTGCTGGGAGTGCTGGAAGTTGCAGAGTTCTCCCTGTCTGGAGAATTGCCCTTGCCCTGAAGGAAGCCATAAGCCTGGCATCCATATGTCCCTTATCCTAGGTCAGCTTGAAGGCAGTGACTGATTAATGGGAAGGTACAAAAGCCTAACCCCTTTGCTACAAGTTGAGACCAACTCTTTGGTGCCGTCTGGCTCTAGAGCTCCCTCTGGGATAATATTGAAATTGAAAGTCTAGCTGTGATCTCATTTTTGTTCAGTTTCCCTTCCCTTAATCCCTTCACACATTCTTGGCTTTGAGCACTTCCTCTACAATGTATCACTTTTGCAAGTACCCTTTTCTCAAGCTCTGCTTATAGGAACTCTGACCTGAGACAGAGCCTTAATAAGAAACCAAATTTGCCCAAGCATAATTGTCATTCAGTGTATGATCATCTTAGAACTTTAATTTATCTTTAAAAAAGAGGTGAGAGAGAGATTTCTGTATACAAGGTCAGACAATTAATTTCACGAACTCATCCTAGAAAAAATGCTGCATACCTCATTGCTGAATATCACTATGGTCACCTTCGAAGTACTCCCCTTGGGAAGCTATGCACTGATGCCATTGCCTAGTCCATCCTTCAAAGCAATTTTGGAACTCTTCCTGGAATGGCCATCAGAGCTGTCCTTGCCAACCTTATGACACCTTACCAAGTTGTTTGTACAGTGCTGCCAATGTAAGCACACGGTGGCAAGTTGATGAACTTAATTGTCAGACTTTGGGTACTGCAACAGCTCTGATGGCCATTCCAGAAAAAGAGTTTTGCTTTGGAGGGTGGACTAGGCGTCGGTGCATAGCTTCCCAAGGGGAGTACTTTGAAGGTGATTGCAGTGATATTCAGCAGTGAGGTGTGTAGCACTTTTTCTAGGATGAGTTTGTGAAAATAGTTTTCCAATCTCATACTTATAACTGTTCAGAAGGATTATAAAACCTTATTTTTATGTCTCCATAGTAATTTTTCTACCTTTGGGAATCTAATGGTTCCTTCTGGTTTTAAATATCTGTAATTCTATATTCTGTTTTGCATATACAAGGTAGCTTCCGGAAAGTAATAAACTCACTCATAGTTTTTCCCATAACTTGCACAGGCTAAATCCTTAAAATATGGCTATTACATTAAATTAATCCATTACAACTTATATTCTTTCTTTGATAATTTCTTCGTAATTCTTCACATATTTCTGTTCAAAGTTGGAAAATTACGTGGAGTAATAGAAAAGGAAAATAAAAATCGCATAAGCCTTTATATATATGAGACATGTATAAATGTATATATTTGTGAAGAATATGACATTGGGAATTCACTTTGAGGACCTAGGTTATTGATTTTATTTGGAAAAGCAGGTGATCTAACAGCAAGTGAATGTATATGGGTAATAGGGAGTGATAGAAAAATAGCCTTTTGCTAGAGAATGTATCAATAAATTATAATCTTACCAAAATTATCAATGACATAACATGGAAATGAAAGACTTATTTTTTTGGTATTATGCCCCTCCTCCTACTTATTTACTTTCCCTCTACTCCCTCTCCCTCCCTCCCTCCCTCTCTCTCTCTCTCTCTCTCTCTCCTTCTCTCCTTCTCCCTCTCTCCCTCTCCCTCCCCCTTCCTCCCTCTTCCTCCGCCTTCCTCCCACCCCCCCATATTCATCATTCAATGTCTGAATGGCTATATGCTTGCTCTTTGGTGAAGCCATGAATCTCATGTAGGTAACTGCATCTTCTCGATGCTTCTAGTGGCAGGCTCCTCCTGTTTATATCAACTCTCTACCCTATTTTATCTGAGTTTCTATTTATACAAAATATTTGTCCTTCTGACTCAGGGGCATTTTTAGGGCACAAGCTTCTTGACAGCCTGTATTAGTTCAGGTCTAATTCAGAAGAGAAGACTCCAGATTAGAAATCTTGAAACTAAAAAAGTGCTGAACAGAAATAGGGTCTGACATGGACTTATGCAAAAGTAGACTATGTAATGGAATCTTCATACACAAGAATCTTGGCAAGAGGTGAAGTGGGTATGAAGAAGGGGTTGGCTCAGGCTTAGTAGTTGAAAATTAGGAAGGTTAGAGAAAGAGTTAATTTTTATAGATTGAGACACACAACAATGAAGGCTACACCTTACTCCCAGCTGATGTTCAAGAAGTAACCTATGCAAAGATAATGAGCAAAAAAATAATGAAAAGAAATTTGATTTTGAGATTGAATGTGAAAGCAAACTGAAAGTTTAAAGGGTGGCTACTTTGAAAAAGCTACATATGTGAGCAGCATTAAATAGACTCTGTCAATTCTATAAATATAACCTAATACAATCCTAAATCTCCATTGAAATTTTACAATTCTTAAAATTATGCAGTCCATACCAACATTTCATGAATAAATGGACTGAGACCTGCAGAGTATTAAGTGACATGCCCAGGACATCAGAACTATTAATGGCAGAAGATACCCAAACTTAGCATGTAGTGGTGGTGAAGGGATCTCCAGTTCAAATTCCAGCTCTACCATTTATTCAGTACAGAATATAGATCCACCTCAGTTTTCACATCTGTAGAGTAAAGATGATCGCTCTATCTTTCTCATAAATTTTGAGCATGAAATAAATGGGTTGATTTAAGTAATGTGATTATAATAGAGTCTGACATAACTTCAATTCTCATTAAATGTAAGCTGTTATTGTTGTCACTCTTAGTTCTTCCTCAGATGCCTATGTAAAATTCTCTCTAGGATGACAGCATCAAATAGCTGATGCCAGTTCTGCCACTTAATCTTTTTAAGACCACAGACTGGTTTCCCCATATCTCTGAGCTTTAGTTTCCTCAGCTGTAAAATATTGGAAAGAAAACTGGCTGCTCCTCAACCACTTGCCATGAGGATTGAATGAGATAGCATATGGAAAAACGTCTTAGCACATACGAGGCCTGACAGTTAAGTTCACAAACCTAAAATGCAGTAAATGCAATATTATTTTTTTACGTTTATGCATTTCATATGAAAGTTAACTGGTTAACTAAAATCAAGCAGAACAACTATTTGCTCATTAACAGAAGATAATGTTTCTCTGTGTAATCAGTGAGGAAACTAAGACTCAAGGAGTTTAAATATTTTTCTCATAACGATTGAAATGCTAATATGTATTTCAGATGCATGTATATCTGATTCTGAAGCCCACATTACTTTCAGTTCATTGTATTTCTTTCCTATAGAGTGAAAATAACACTTCCTAAGTCATAATGTTGTGAGCATTGAATGACGTAAGTATAAAGTGCATAGCATATGGCAAGTACTCAATAAATTATTTATTTAGCTCCTGTATTAGCAGCCAAGTACCTTAACCACAATAGGAGGAAATTGGCCTAATGGGTTAAATTTCAGGCAGCCATTTTGATTTCTGTATTGAATCAAGCCTTCTTTCTATTATTGCTCTGCTCTTTAATTCTCTTCCAACATTGAAGGATCCCTCATTTGTGTCCACATAGAGTAATTTCAAGGTCACAGAAATAAAAATGCTGTTCTGCTACTCCTGAATAGTGAGAGCCAAGTTTTCATAACTTCCACAAGAATTTATCTTCCCATTATTAGATGAGTTCTTTGATTGTTTTGTTGACTCAACAGAGAATCTCTCTGATATACAAGGTAGATTACCTCATCTTCTTCACAACTCCTCACAAAACAAAGATAAGCAACCTCAAAGAACTATGTGGGATATTTGATAGCCTTTGGAGGGGAGGGGTATGAATGGTGAGAAAGCAAGCTAAGCTGACCCTGACGAAAGTCATCAAATTGTCAATGGTACTTTGTAGCTGCCAATTTGGGACAACTGCATTGTAATAGACATCTCAGCTCCTTCTTTATTTTCCTTCTTTTGGGGTGTGGTTAAGCTTGGAGGCCACGTGACTCAAAGTATGGCTAGTTGAGTATACTTCAAGGCACTGCTTTTAGTGTTTTTACAAAACAGATCAGTAGGCATGATAGAATTTCATACGTGAATTTCGTGATAGGGATTTCTCACTTTTTTTAATTCAAGAAATATTTATTTATTTTTAATTTTAATTCATTTTTATTGCTAGACTTATTGGGGTGACCTCTGTTAGCAAGGATTACATACGTTTCAGGCATACAATTCTATAGTGCATTGCCAACTTGTTGTATAAGTTCACCACCTATGTTATAATTTAAGTGACTGTCCTTAATGCCCATCTATTTTCTTTGTTTTAAATTTAATTCTTACCCTAAATGCAAACCATCATTTTTAAAAAATTTTTCCTGATTGCAGGGTTAACCGGATTTCATGACTGAGCCTAAGCCTTTATTCTTTAACCAAGTCCTCTTTGTCCACCTCAGTACAAACTATTACCTTCTCTCCCTAAACTGCTTATCTTCATTGTTCATCTAATTATTATACTACATTAAGTTAATATGTGTCATATAAACTCAAATGTAAGTCCTATAAATCTAGACATGCACACAGTCCAATTTTTGACAGATGTCACATTCAAGAAAGCAATGTTCAAAAGAAAATTTAGTAATCATATATTGCTTAAAAATTCAAAAGTAGATATAAAACTCTACAGCAACATCTATCATAATATTCCTCTCAGTTTTCTGGTCCCTTCAATTCATAGGAGACTTTCCTTTTTCAAAGCCCAAGAAACTCACCATTCCTCATCACCATGCCTTACTTCAGTAACTTCCTTTTCTCTGACCACTCTGCACATCCACAAAAGATGTACTCCCGACAGGTTATTCTCAGAAGAGTTAGTAGTCCCTTTGAGAAGAGTGAAGTGTCTTCTGTTCTCCTTGTCCCCATGATTGTCAGTTGAGAGGACTCCTATCACTTCCCCATTCACAGTTCCACAGGGGTTTGAGAATTTAAAATGTTATATTGTTCTTGTGGTTACTGATCCTGTCATATATGTACAATTATTTTATTATATATGGAAAATTCCACAACTAGATGTCAAGGTCCTTAAAATTATGGACTAATTATTATTCAGCACTATAGCTCCTTTACCTCTGTTCTCTTATTTTCTAACTTAATGTCTTGAATTTTTAGCACTTAGTAGATTAAGCAATCAGTGATCATTTAGTGAAAGATAGAACAAACTATGAATTATCTGAACTTACTGTACTATAAGACATAACAATAGGAACCTAAATAGACTATGATAAATCATGACTTTTTCTTTACTCTTTGGGATCTTTTATTAATATTCTCTTTTTTGTATTGCCAAGTTCTTCTGAGAATTCCAGCATCTGATGTTATCATTCCTTCAAGCTTTTCATTCTCAGCTGGTATTCTATTAAGCTGATATGAATGGACTACTGTTTGAGATAAGGTTATTCACTTTAATGTCTAGAAGAAGCAAAAGTAATAAATGTACACATTCACCATTAAAAAGATAAACTATAATTTTTCATTCTCTTCTATTCCACATCTCTGTTGCTTCTAATGTATAATTTTTTGGCACAAGACAACATTAAGATTTCTATTCATCAAGTTAGAGACTTAGGGAAATAAAACACAAATAACTACCCTTTTTATAAAAATATTTATACATTATAGCCACTTGGCCAATATTTAAATACATTTGATTTTTAAAACTATAAATTAGTAGTTTTTAATTGGTAGGTGATCATGGATTCTTTTAAAAATCAAATGTGAGCACTGAGTCTCTACTCCCTAATAATGGTATACGAGGGCTATCTGGAAAGTGGCCAGACGTGTAATTGGTCTCATTATATTGACAGTGTCTGGATTTTTTCTGGATAGCCCTCATATACATACACATAAAAGTTTTGCTTAAATTTTAAGAGATTCAAAGACCTCTGGGCTTCAAGTTAAAACATTATCTCTAAGTAAACTTAGAGACCAAGTAATAGAAAACTATAACAGAATGGATTTATAGACTGAATTGTAGGAAAAATAGTGTGTTAAAATAAAGTTTTGACAGGTATGGTTTTACTAATAGTGGTATGGGGCTTTACTAATTTGTTAGGTATGATATTTCAATTGGTAATTTCTAAAGCCCCAATTAAATTAAGTTTTTATACCTTTGTTGCTCAATTGTACCTAAATATATCTAAATGTATATACTGTCAGTCATTTTACCTGTACTCTTTTTTTATTATTCTGTTTCTTTGCTCTGGGAAAAAATGTATTACTTCTATGCAAGTGCATGTACTGTTTAATACAGGGCATGACAGAAGTAACACCTTTTTAAGTAGTTAAAATATTGTTATGTTACAGAATTAAATGTTTGTGATTTTGTAATAGAAAATTAGATATAGATTCTGAGCTCGTAAAATAGGGTGTTACTTTGGTCGGACCCTGTATTATGTGATTAAGTCCCTTTGGTAGAAATATAGTCTAACTTTACACTAATTTTTAGTTTTTCGTGAAATACTTACTACTAAAATGTTATATACAGAGTAAGATCTAGTTGATACTGCTTTGGAAGTCTAATCTCTCCCAATAGTGTTTATTTCATGCAAGTTGATTCTTTTAGGCTGTCTGAGAGACCAGAGTTGCTTAGGTATACCTAGAGGTAGTGGAGAAGAAATGGAAAAGACCAAACAGTTCTTTCCCCTTGTTGGTGGTTGGTATATAGCATATCACCAACAATATAAGGCACTACGTAAATGTTATTTCATTCCCCCACTACCTTCTGTCATTTCTTCTATTATGCTCTTGCTTACTCCTTTGTTTCATGAAAAAAGAATACAAATCTCTATCAGAAAAAGTGTATCTGACTATTCTAATTTGATAAATTTCAGAAAATTATGTGACTAGTTACTTGCTTATTTTGCATGATTGGACATTTTGGGGAATCTGTGTGAGGAGGCATAATCATATGCATAAAAGGAGTTGATTTCAAGGGATTAAAATAACATGAGCAGATTAAAAAAGAATCAGGACAATATGACAGACTGTAACCAAAATTGGAAAAAACTGCCAAAGAAATCGTTTTAGAGGTCTCAAATCTGCTTTGAAAATGCTGGGATCTAGTTTCCATAAATTAGAGTTCTCAATAAATGTAGGACAAGTCCCAGCTGTACCATAGCATTAACATTAAAATTAAGATATATCTTGCATCTACTTTTCCCTTAAATCCCCAGAGGTTTCCAACAAGAGAGTGGGTCAAAATAAATTCCCTTACGACTTCCTCTTCCCCAATAAGCAGGGCTCATCTGTTGTATTTCCATTTTGAGACATGTAGACATTTGAGAGAGATAGTTTAAAGAGAAATTACTCAATCCATCTGGTCTGGGCTTTCCAAAATTACAGAAGTTATTTCAGTACCATTAAATGTGTTAAGCATATACAGTGAAATCTGGAGAAGTGACTCATTAGTGAAGTGATCCACTAATGTGCACTTTGATGCCTTAAATATAAACTTGCAGGTTCTCAATTTCCTCAAAGATTTTTGTCTATTTTCTTGACTTAACTGAATCCTGGACCTTTTTTAGAAATATGATTTTTCTGAAGCACCTCAAGTTCTTCAAATAACTCTGTATCATTGATAAAACTCCAAAAATATTGACAAAAATAAACACATGAAGACACAAAACACCAACAACAAGAATGAACCTGTGGATACTGCAGTCATTAAAGATAATAAGGAAATACTATAAACAACTTTACAACAACTTTACCAAAAAGAAGTAAACCGATTTCTTGAAACCCAAAACTACAAAACTCAAGATAAAATAGACTACCTGAATAGCTCTGTATCTATTAAAAATTTGAATGTAACTAGAAAACTCCTGAAAAAAATAAATTCACTGTAGTATTACTCCAAATATTTAAAGAGAAATCACCAATGATTTTACCAATATAGAAATCAATCGCACTTCCAATATACTAAAAATAACATGCAGAAACCAAAATGTAACATACAAAGTCATTAACTCCAAAGAAAATTAATTACATAGGTATACACATAACAAAATATGTATAGGACTTATGTGTTGAAATTTGCAAAATAGTGATGAAAGAAATCAAATACCTGGAAAAATGGAGAGACATACCTTGGTTATGGATTGGAATGCTCAACATAGTAAAGATGTCAATTCTTCTCAATTTGATCTGTAGATTTAATAGTTAATTAAAATCCCAACAAGATTTTTTTTTGTAGAAATAGAAATTTATTCTAAATTTTATATGGCAATTCATAGGCCCTAAAAATAGGTAAAAATTTTGAAAAAGAAGGATAAAGTAGGAGTATTCACACTACCCAATATTAAGTTACTGTATAGCTACAGTAATGAAGACTGTGTGATATTGACAGAAAGATAGACACATAGATCAATGGCACTGAATAAGAACACAGAAATAGACCCACTCCAGTATGCCCAACTGATTTTTAACAAAAGTGCAAAATAAAGTCAATGAAGGAAGGATAGTGTTTTCACTAAATGGTGCTGGAGCAACTGGACATACATAGGCAAAATGAAATGTATTTTGACCTAAACCTCTCACTTAACATAAAAATTTGCAGGTTAGAATGAGACTATTTTTATCTTTCAAACATATACCCATATTGTATATTTCTGCACTAACCAATATGGTGGACATTGCCATGCATGGCTACTGAGCACTTGAAATGTAGCTAGCATAAATTCAGACGTGCTGTTACCCACTGACATTGAGAAATTAGCATGAAAAATAACAAATATTTTGTTACTAATTTTGTATTGATTACAATCCTGAAATACCATTTTGCATGTTTGAGTAAATAAATTATTAAAGTTCATTTATCCTCTTTATATTTTTAATGTATGTATTCAATACTTTAAAATTACATATGTGGCTTACATTATATTTCTACTGGCCAGAGCTAGTTTAACCTATATTTTCCAGTTTCTCTTTATATTTGAACTAGAATTAAATGATACCAGGAAAGACTTCTGCGTGTAGAACTAAATATTTTTATTATTTTTATCAAATTTTTACATTTGTATGGCCAAATATTGAGTCTTTTTTGTAACCATATTTATTACATCAAAAGCATTCCACTTATTTTTTGCATAAATATAAATAGTTTTTAGTTATATTTATTTGAACAATAAATATTAAATAGAATCTATTCTAGTTACTTGGGGATTACAAAGCCATTGTCTTTGTGGAACTTAACATTTATCAGTTGATAATCTTAATTTATGTAACTATTATAGCTGTTTTAATTAAATTGGCTTGGGTACATACTCAACTCATAGGAGCAGAATCTATGTGCCTACTACATAGTTGAGTACTATCTGAAAGACTCCATCTTACCTTAGGCATTAGCCAGTGTACCTTCTAGAAGAAGTAGACTGTTAATCTGGAAAGCTAGCTGGGTAAGCATTGGTTACATGGCAGTCTGTTCAGAAATCCTCTGCACTTTGTCTTATTGACTCTTTTCTGACTCCCTCCCTAGATTTTGAATTCATCAAGTACTTTTATTTCTCATTGGCTCATATACCAGTAATTGATAAATAATAAGTAGCAAAAAAAATCATCTGATGAGTAAGATGTTTTGAGAAAACATTAAGTCAAATTTTGAGGCAGTCAACATCACAATTCATGCCAGATGCCCTAACCTGATAAATCTTGAAAATTGAGTTTAATCAGGGTGTCTGGACATTGCCTGGAAGGAAGTTTTGGTCTCTGTTTAGTCCTTCATAGAAAACACTTAAAATTGGTTTACATTCTCATCTAGACATTTTCATTTTTGCTTAGAAATACGAGTATATTTAATGGAATCCTCAGACTGAATTCAGAAGAAAAGGAAGCTGTCATCCAAAGATCATTGACACCATCTATAAATAGGTAGCTCTGGGACATAGAGAACATTTGTATTGTTTCAGTGGCCTTACAGTGTCCAGTAAATTTAAACCAGTAAGTAGTAACTAAAGCAGTTTTCTTGACACTTACATTTTCTAGCCACTGATTTTCATGAATATATGACATTAGAATTCTAAGAGCTTTAAGTAAACTTGAATTCAATTGAAATGATTTGAATAGTGATTTGTTTCTTCTGTTCGTTAGGTAGTATTAGCATTTATATAATTAGGGGGCTCCAGTAATAGTAAAGGTATATTGGATAAAAAACAAATGTTCAAAAGCCTTTTGTGAATGCAAGAGAATCAATAGAGACTGAAAAATATGTCTTATGGAGAGTTGACAAGAGTCTATCTTATTCAGAAATGCAAAAAAAATTTTTTTCAGACATTACTGCATTTTTTGCCAGTTTTATTGCTCATATAATAAATAACCCCTTTTCAGTACTGCCTTTTTGTCGACATCTTCAGTCCTAAAACTGATTATATTTCACTTAGAGATCTACCTGCATCCTTCATGCTATACCATTGATTTTGTCTCCATTACCATCAAAAGTTTCTTGCAATAAGTAATGTCGGCCAACCCCCAGGCACATTGAAGGGATTATCAATATATCTTAATGTACTATGTTTGATCCTGTTAACTTTTCCAACAAATTTGCTACTTTTCTCTCCTCTCCTTTTTTTGTTTGCCATGGTGCTTTCCTAGCTTCCATTTATCTGTTTTGTCATCTTCTTCAAGAGCCCTCATGTAGTGTGTGTGTCCCCAAGATGTTTACTTACCTTGATGTTTCCAAATGTGGTAAATTTAAATTTATCTTAAGACCTAAATCGTCTGAACTCAAGTTTATAAGAATTGGCCATATATCAAGAATTGTCTAGGATTTAATTTCAAAGCCAATGTTCAGGTCATGGCTTATGACCCAAAGATCAACAAACACTGAGTCATCTATAGTCCCAGTACCATAAAGTGACAACTGGAGGTCAAAATTAAGAGTTGAAAGTGTCATAGGATCCCCAAATTCCTTCTGATATTAAAAAAAAATACACAGTGAATAAAGGTATTTCTGATTTCTTTTTATTATTCTGTACTTTATTTTACAGTAACAGCTACATCATATGTATGTTTGCCTTTAACCATAGGCCTGGTTTAATCACACATTTTTATTTCACTATATTGTATGGAACCCTGATAACTTAGAAATAAAATATTTGAATACCTAAATACACATACATACTTGCTTCTCTCCCACTCCATCAATCTTTCTCATTATTTTAGAGTTTATATGTAGCCATGGTCTTACATTACACAACAGAAAGAGTACTGTTTGTTTCCTGTGAAATTATTTATATCAAGCCATTAATGATGCTTACTTTGCCCGACACTGTTCGGAGCACTTTGTAGGTTTTAACTCCTTTAATCTTCATAACTCTTTAAAAGATACACAGTAATCTCATTTTACAGGCAAAAGTATTAACACACTCGATGATTAATGAACATGCTCAAGGTCACACTACTTATAAGTGGCAAATGGAAACCAATTCTAAGTTATCTTATGCCTAAGTCTAATTCTTTGGCTGTACTGTTTTCTTATGTGGTATTTCTATTAGATATTTTGGTCCTCTATGCTTTAATCTAATATAATAATTAAACCATCTTATTTCGCTATATTCAAACTTTACCCCCAAATACTTTTTGTATGCCAAATATATTTCAACACTTTTTCATTTGCAATTGTTCTGATTAGAAATTGGCTCTAAAATACAAAAAAAAAATTAAGATGACGTTTTAAAAAACTGTTTCTGCAATAAACTGTATAGAAGAAAACATTGGTGTTAAATTTATAGACCTCAGGCTCAAGGAGCACTTCATGAACCTGACCTCGAAGGCAAGGGAAGTAAAAGCAAAAATAAGTGAATGGGACTATATTAAAATAAAAAGCTTCTGCCTAGCAAAAGAGACCATTAACAAAGAAAAGAAACAGCAACTGAATGGGAGAAAATATTTGCAAACAAAGCCCCTGATAAGGGTCTAATATCTAAAATATATAAAGAATTTGTACAACTGAACAATTAAAAAGCAATCCAATTAAAAAATGGGCAGAGCACCTGAACAGACACTTCTCCCAGGAAGACAAACAAATGCCCAACAAGTATATGGAAAAATGCTCACCTTGACTAGCTATTAAGGAAATACAAATCAAAACCACAATGAGATACCACCTCACACCTATGAGAATGGCTATTATCAACAAGACAAGGAATAACAAGTGCTGGAGAGGGTGTGGAGAACAAGGAACTCTGGTATAGTGCTGGTGGGAGTGTAAATTGGTACAACCACTGTGGAGGATAGTATGGAAGTTCACCAAAGAATTAAGAATACAGGTACTATATAAACTAGCAATCCCACTTCTGTGTGTCTACCAAAAAAATTTGAAGACCTCAGTCCACAGATATATATGCACCCCCATTTTCTTCGTAACACTATCACAGTAGCAAAATCATGGAAGCAGGCTAAGTGTCCTTTGATATAAGACTGGTTAAAGAAGCTTTGGTACATATACAAAATGGAATATTACTGAGCGATAAGCAAAGATGAACTAGGGCCAATTATGACAACATGGATGGACCTTGAGACCATGATACAAAGCGAAATAAGCCAACTACAAAAATACAAGAACCATATGATTTCACTCATTTGTGGAACATAAAGCTGAAAGCACCAAAGAAACAAAAAGCCATGGACACAATCAATAGTTTGGTGGTTAGTAGTTATCTGAGGATATAGGGGAAGAGGTGGGAAATGGTAGATAATCAAAAAATGGTGATGGAAAGAGAATGGACTCTGGGTGGTGAACACATAACACAACACATAAATGATGCACTGTAGAATTGTACACCTGGAACCAATGCAATTTTTACTAATCAATGTCAGTGCAATACACCTACCAATAAAAAGAAAAAAATTGAAAAATAAATTTTAAAAAATTGTTTCTGAGTGAAGGGTATATGAATATACATAATTCAATTTTTGAAACTTTCCTGTAAGTCTGAATTTGCTTTAAAATATAAAGTTGAAAGTATTTCAAAGTGTTAGTAATGTAGACCAAATTGAAGAATATAAACTGAAGCAATACTACTCAGTACACAACTTCAAGTGTACACCATTCACCTTGCATTCTGTCACCCTGAAATTGGGCAGTGAGGAGAACCTAAAGCAACTTCATGTTCATTAAAAGCCATAAAAGAACAACAGTAGAAAAATAAACTTAACCGAAGACAATAATTTAGATTACCTCTTGGCTTTCATAATCATGTTTTTTAATGTTCTTCAGTGGAAATTGTTTGAGCATTGTTTTCTACCACAGCAAGAACACTCAGGACTTCTCAGAAACATGTCAGTTGTTAATAGTGCCAATTCCTGATAGGAAGGCAGGGACAAGGTTACTCTCATTCACTGATGAAATTCCAGAACCATGGTGGTACCTGGTCCATATTGGGTGCTTAATTTGTGCAATGGATAAGCAAATTGGTGACTAATGAATGGATGATGATGGTGCTTTTTATACTTTAAATCATTTCAAATGTGCTAATATGCCACTAATAACCTTCTTATGTTCTTTGGGTAGAAATTAATCCTTTTATTTGATGGAATAACAAAAGACAGCCTAGACAGTTTCAATAACTTGTCTTAAGTTCACTCAATGAATATATGTTCATGTTTATACACATGTATGTGGATATGCACACACACACTCACACACACACACTCACACACACACACACACACACATACACATACACACACATACCTTATTTCTGAGTGTATGTATAAAATAAATATATAAAGTAAAATCACAAAGCCCAGCAAAGATTTATGTTCCAGGATTGTTTGCACTATGGTACATTTGAACTGAAAAGAGGAGAAATCATAGAAAAAGGTAATTTATATAAAGGAGTCGTAAATATACAAACCAAGGAACACACTTTTCTAGATCCCATAATAACTGAGAAAAGGGGGAGTAAATTCCCTGGAAAATTTATAAAATGGTGACCTGAAAACTTCACAAATCAAAAGAAATCCATGCTTTTAAAATTTAGAATTTGTGTATTTTTTATATCGAATTCCTCTACATATAGGAAATTATTCTGTTATTTTACTAGAAGCTTTAATTTTCTTTAAGAGTAGTGATTACTATTTGTAAAGGAAACTGTTTCTCAAATTTACCTCTGTTTTTTAAAGAAATAACCTGTATTAATTTCTTTCTCACATCTTCTCATATATCTTATTTCACTTTTAATTTCCTGCTAACTTATCTTTCCTGTTAAATTATTCCTTTCTCTTTCTCGGTGATGACTGATAATGATAATGCAGAGATATGTTTCCTTCTAACATCCAGACTACTATCCAATCTATATCAATCACTCCATCACCTTTTTAAAATCTGAACTCTACTGCAGAAACCTCTCCCAGCCTGGTTTCCTGTATCCTTACCATCTCGAAATTTCCACACTAAGCACCTTTCTTTGCTTAATCATTATTTCCAATGAGTTCAGAAAGCTGCCCTTAATCTCTTATTCTGTTGCTAAAACAATACCATTAATCACCTTCAGTTACCTTCCTTTTGTCCCATACATCAAAACTTCAGAGTTTACCTTATCTTCAACTTCTCTACTACAGCTTTTTGGTTTGACCTTTCACACCATATTATCCTGCCTGCTATGTTTTCTTTTCATTACTCTTTAATTTTATTTTTTAATTACATTTGACATACAATGTTATATTGGTTTCAGGTGTATAGCATAGTGATGAAACAATTACATAGCTTAAAAAAAATCTTCATTCCAATACATCTGGTTCCCACCTGACACCATACATAGTTATTCCACTGTCATTGACTGTATGACCTATGCTGCACTTTACACCCTATGAATGTAAAATGTATGAATTTGTACCTCTTGATTTCTTCCCATCCTTCAGCCACTTCTCCAGTCCTCCTGAACAAATCCAACACCCATCTGACACCACACACAGTCACTGCAGCTTTATTGACTATATTCCCATGCTAAACCCCATATTCCCATAACTACTACTTTGTAACAACCAAACTGAACTTCCCAATTCCTTCCACTTATTTCAACTTCTCCCCCAACCCTCCTCCCATCTGGCAACAAACTGAGTGTTTTCTATATCTGTGAATCTGGATGGGAGCAGATTATTTTCATTATTCTTTTTACATGATGCATTGCTTTCTTCTTAGGCTCTGATCACCTTCGTTCTATTTTCAATGCATGAAACAACATTGCTAATTACAATATCTTTTCTTTGCCGGTTCACCACTCATTTTGTTTTAGTACTTATTTTATATTTTCATTGAGACGTAATTGACATACAACATTATATTAGTTTCAGGTGTACAACATAATGATTCAATATTTGTCTATATTGCAAAATGATCACCACAGTAAGCCTGGCTAACATTCATCAACATATATATAGCTCCAAATTTTTTTCTCTTGTGATAAGAACTTTTATGATATAGTGTCCTAGCAATTTTCTAATATATAATACAGTATTATTTTTTGAGCTTTTTAAAAAAGTTTCTTTTAGCATTACATTAAAGTGTTTATTACATTGTTTTTATTGTTAGATTTATTGGGGTGATATCGGTTACCAAGAATTACATAGGTTCCAGGTATACAATCCTACAGTGCATAAACTTGTTGCATTATAAGTTCACCAGCAATGCAGTATTATTAACTGTAGTCACCATGCTGTACTCTGGTACTTATTTTAATATGGGTTTATAAATAACTACCTAGAGGAACTGAGGTACACACACATACACACACATAGATGGTTTCTGATCCTATGTTGCCCCTCAGTTGAGAAATATTTCATTCCTGAGATTTATTATTTATCTCTCTAAATGCATTTTCTTCATACTTCTTTTTGTTGTTCATCTTCTAAATATATCTCTGTCTAATTTAGGTGGAATAGTTGGAATTATTCATTGTTTAGTTAATAATTATGAATCATAGTTACTAAAGATAGAGATGTCTTATCAAAACTGCTATTAGAAAGTCCTAGCTAGCATTGTCCCCATGCACTCTTCACATTTGTTCAGACCAAAGAAATAATCTTTGATGGATGTTCTTGCACTAAAACTGAACAGAAAGAAAAGGTGATCTGTTTCTGCTGCGGACATTTAAGGAATTTTCCCCCCTAAGTTTTTATTCACATTCCCAATTATGAACTCATAATAGAGAAAGAAAATTGTGATTTTTATCCTGAAATGCTGAAACCCAAACTGACATGTAGGAGGAAGGAGCAGAAGTTCTGTGGGTTTGCCCGGATGCCGAGGACATGTTGTCTTGAAAATTACTTATTAAAGCTAGTGAGTCCATTAGGATGAAGTCGAAAACTATACATTACTAATCAAATGTAAATTTAATCCCTGAACTTAATTCCCTTAGAGGTCAAAATTAGCAGATTTAAACAGTCACTTCTCAAAATTTCCTAATATCACATTAAAGAGATGTTTAATATGTTTTTAATTCAGCAACATCGGGGTGCCAAAAAAGAAAAAAAAAAAGGAAAAAAGAAAGAAAGCAAAACAAAGAATAACCTCAAGTGCCAGCTCTAATTAATTGGTAGTATCTTCTTGGACTGAAATGTTGAGAGGTCCCATCTGGACTCGGTAGGCGAGTAGAATGATCTATTAACCATGCTTTGCTGTCAGCCCAGGAGAAGAAAAAGGGCAGGATTGCTGAGTGTTTCTGAACCTTGTTGTGTCAGAACATTTTTAGCACTAAGGTTTGCATTTCAACCTTGTAAATTATTCACTGGGCCTCTTATCTTTTTATCTACTTTAGTTTTGATACCTCATAAATGTAAAAATAGTATGGTAATAATTAATCCTAAAAAGAATTTATGCTTCTAAAATTTAGATCCATGGTACTTCCATAACTCTGCTTATGGGTTTTTAGAAAATAAGCCAGTGGTTTTATGAGCTACTGTATCACTAGATTTTAATATGTGTGTTCATTATTGGTAATCTAAAGGTAAATTTATTGATCTTCAAATTGGTGAAGGATCAAGACTGATCATTTCAATTAAAAACTTCTATCTTGAGCAAGTATAGCTTAGAAATGGCCAGGTCTTTTAAAATTAAGCAATAAGTGTATTTAATATTTTTGTTACTACAAACAAATTTGGAACTTGTTTTTTTTGTGACAAATTTGCTCTGTGCATATTCTGTCCATTTTTACGTGTGTGGAATACTCTTAACTTCAATTAATTAAGCAATTTTTTTCATTTTAACAGTTTTTAATGAAAGCTGTATATAAGATTACTTTATTCCTGCATCTTCTCAATTGTTTCTTCATAATATTTGCCCTTTTCCTTACCTACTTGGTGAGATTTGATTTTGCGTTCAAGGACCTTTTTTTAGTTTTTGTCCTGCTTTAGTCTAGTGAAGACCACCTTGCTGGGGTGAATGCCCACATGAACGGTTGTCCCATTAGCCTTCTCCCGCTGCACTCATTCAATATTGATGACATGTTTCTTCCTGTAAACCTGCATTGTTTTACCAGTTTGCTGTTCTTTGTAGAGTCCTGGTACAACCTGAACTTCATCATCCTTTCAGATAGGCCCAGATCAAACTTTGTACTTCCGTCTCAGCTCTTTGGAAAGACAAGACATTATCTTCTTGTATGAATGTACGAAAGTGCATTGAAATTCCTTTTACATTCTTGCTCTGGTCAGAAGTCACAATGGGTTTGAACTTCATTTTGTCCACTGGTGCTTCAGTGATGACCCCATAAGGGAAGAGTAATTAAACGTCTTTAAGGGCATGGTCAGTCTTGGTCTCTAATGATTTGTAACTTTCAAGGGATGCAGTGA
Source organism: Lyroderma lyra (assembly GCA_004026885.1). NCBI lineage: Eukaryota > Metazoa > Chordata > Mammalia > Chiroptera > Megadermatidae > Lyroderma > Lyroderma lyra. Next base: position 77,313 of record PVJL010004248.1, read on the forward strand.
CTTTTGCATTATTGTACAAAAGTTCAATATACAAAAATAAGCATGAATAGTAGCTGCAATATTTGCTGGAGAACCATTTGGGGGGGGGAAGCATATGGGTTTCATTTTGGCAAATAAAGAAAAAAGTTATCAAGACGTGCAGTACAACAAAAAAACTCACAACGTTTAGCAACAGATTGGTTGTGGGTAGCAGAGGCTCATGAGAATCTGACAACAACTTTCTCAGTTTTTATCTTGGAAGACATATGAGTGGGTCGATTTACACTTTATACTTTGGAAGAATGTTTTTACTTTGTAGAACTTTTCTTTTAACCTTCACTATGTGATGTTTAAGTTACATGGTTCCCTTATCATTATGAATAACAAGCAATGCAATCCTGAGCACATTTCTCCTAAAACTTGAATGTATTTTTAAATGGCCTCTTTATTGAAGAGGTCTTTTATAAACATCTATTCTATGAGGATCTTATTACATCATTTTTCTATCTGTTACTGGTCTGACATATCAGTGTTTTATGTGAAAACAGAAATGTTTTGAGGGTCCGTTTAAAACTGTATATATTTTTACTCTATATTAAGCAACACCAAGGGAAGACCTTATGTGCATTGCAGAATTCCAACGAAAATGGACTTTCAGTTTATTAGAGAATTTTAAAGTATTGAAGATCAATAAATAGTTTATGCTGTTACTAGACTAATACACCAAATAATAATGTAGTATTATAGGTCATTCTCAGGAGCGGTAAAACTTATAATTATGGTACTAAAAAATTTTGGAGCACAAACACATGACATGAATTTCTTGTAAAAGCAGGTAAACATTGAATATTGTATAGAAAGTTAAATGAGTGATAATTTGAAAACAACAAAATCAGCACAAAAACGGAGGGCTGATAGTAACTTAAACTTATTCAGCATAGAATAGCCTGCATCTTTTAGGTCATGGCTCTAAAAATATCCCAAAGAAAATAATGTTTATTTGTTTGTTTGTTTTCTGATTCCTGATTCTTTTTTCTGATTTTCTCCCACTATTCCCACAGTGGTGTCCTGATGCTTCTGATCCCCCAGACCTCAGAACTTGGAGTCTGTTTCAAATATTCTCTTTCATGTCAATTCCACATTTGATGCATTCCTAACATCTATTCACTTTATTCTTGTTCTAAATTGATATTATTATCCTAGTATAGGGGTTCATCTCCATTTTCTTACTAATTCTTTATTTCCCTTTCAAAGCATCCTGTAATATTGCTCTTCTTAAAACATGTTTGAATCAGATTTTAACTATACTCTAAAGCCTTTATTGAAATGATTTCAATATATACTTGGCAGGCAAGCTCCCTTATCATTTGATGACAAAGTGAATATTAAAATAGTATTGGATATTTGAATGGTATTTGATAATTTCAAAGAGTTTTCACATAGTTATCATACTGGATTTTCTGCAAAACCTTGCATAACAGGTAGTATTTAATTACCTATCTCTTTATCAAAAAGGAATGTAAAACTGAAGTTTTGCAATTTACAAATCAGAAATCTAGCAGCCATTGCCATGGAATTTGAACTCAATTCCTTCAGACCATAAAACAATGTTTTTCCCAAAGTTGTTTTCCCCTCAACAACTACCCTCTCTATTTACCTTTCACTCCCCAAGTCACTTACAGATTCTCCATCAGAAGACATAATGTATCAAGGCTCATTTCCTTTTTTTTATTAGGTTTGGGTATATAAAATAAGATAGTGATTACACATTTATATACTTCACTAAGTGACAACCCCATAAGTCTATTGCCCACCTGAAACTCTACGTAGTTATTACAGTATTATTGGCTATGCTGTACTTTACATCCCCATGACTATTTTTTTATTATAGTTGACATTCAAAGTTATTTTCTATTACATTTAAGTGTATAGCATAGTGTTAGACATTTATATAATTTGTGAAGCTATCCCCCCAATAATTCTGTTACTCATTTGACACTAAACAAAGTTTTTTTTAATATTATCGACTGTATTCCCCACACTGTACTTCACATCCCCATGACTGTTGTGTAGCTACCAATTTGTCCTTCTACATCCATTCACCTTTCTCATCCATCTACCCTACCCCCTTCCCATCTAGTTTCCATTAGCTTGTTCTCTGTATCTATGAGTCTCTTTCTGTTTGTTAATTTTGTTATTTAGATTCCACCTACTCATATAAGTGACATCAAATAGTATTTGTATTTTTCAGCCTGACTTATTTTACTTAGCCTAATACCCTCAAGGTCCATCCATATTGTCACAAATGGTAGGATTTCATTCTTTTTTATGACCAAGTAATATTTTATTGTATATACATACCAAAATTTCTTTAGCCAATCGTCTTTTGATGAGCATTTTGGTTGTTTCCATATTTTGGCTATTGTAAATAGTTCTACAGTGAACATAGGGGTGCATATATCTTTTAATATTAGTGTTTTGGATTTCTTTGGTTACTCAGAATTTATTTTTTAGAAAACTCATATAACTCAACAACAACAACAACAAAAATCCAATTAGAAAATGGGCAGAGGACCTGAATAGACATTTCTCCAAAGTGGACATACAGATGGTCACTAGACATGTGAAAAGATGTACATCAATAATTATCAGAGAAATGCACTAAACCACATGAGATATCACCTCACTCTTCTGAGAATGGCTCTCATCAATAAATCAACAAATGACAGCATCCTATTGTCCAGGATGTGGAGAAAAAGGAATTTTTGTGAACTGTTGATCTGATTGCAAATTGGTACAGCCTCTATGGAAAAATCGTATGGAGGGTCCTCAAAAAATTAAAAATAAACTACCTTATGACCCAACAGTTCTATTTAAGGCTCATTTCTAACCCCAGTTCCTCCATGATAAGATAAGAACCTTGAAAACTAATTTTGGATATGAATGGAAAATAACTTAGAACCTGAACAACATTAGGGCAGTGTAGGAAGAGCTCTAGGGAGAAAGTTAAATGTTGTTGATGAAAGAAGCAATAAGAAGATAATTTGGTAAAAATTATGGAAAAGAAGTAAATAGGAAAACCTTGTGAGATAAACTTCCTCTATGTTTGGACAAATTAATGGTAACTATATAGATTCCAGAAAAGGTTTTGTGAGATTGGAAGGAGGAATTGCATCTGGCAATGAGAGATTAAAGGGTCTCATGGAAAGGATACATGTTTTGGGGACAGCTTGAATTCTGGTTGTCACTCAATAGTCATGTAAGTATGGTGTCTTTTTAACCTTCTCAACCTCAGATTTCTTAATGATAAAATGGTGATAAAAATTGATAAATATATCACTTCCTGGTTACTAAAATACAAACATGAGATAATATATAGAGAGAATATTATGTGAAATAGATCATCATAAATAGCAAATAGTCTTATTCTCTACCAACATTTGACCTTGGACAAGTTATTTAACCTCCCAGTTCCTCAATGTATTGTCTGGTAAAAGTGCGGAAAATAATAGTACCTACACCTTGTAGGATTGTTGAGAATTAAAAGCCATCGTATGTTATGCCCTTAGAATAGTGCTCAATAAATAATGTCAATGATAAGGTTAATTGATAAAGTCAAAAGACCTGTGGCTCTTAGAAAGTTTATTTAAGTACACTGAGGCTCAAATTTTCATCTGTAGGATGAGGTCAGTAATTTTTCTTTTAATGCTTTGCTTAAACAGTAAGTGAGATACACAAAATGCTTTGTAAGTAATAAAATGCAATGGCAAAGCCAAGTATTCTGTAATGTCAAATCTGTTATAAAATTTCAGTGTGATACTTTGTTATAAAGTAAAAGAGAACTATTAACACCAAGTCTGAGGATTTAATTCATTTATATCACTCTTATCTCAATAAGGAAAATATTTATAAAAATTCTTAATTTAGTCTTTAAATTGTATTATGCCACCTTAAAGTTTGCTACAAATCTACCATCTCTATGAGTTTATTATTAGATCCTCAATGGCAAGCAAGACAGATGTTATCTAGAATCTAGATTTTACAGAATAAGTCCTGTTTGTTGGAGGTAGTAAACTCTTGTTATCTACCAAACTTCCGTTGAAAGAAATGCACATTTCCCCTTGATAAATGGGGTCAGATTTTGGTACTATATTCAGTATCTTCTCCAAAAGTTCACAATCTAATATCATCAGATGGCTTTAGAATCCATTTGGCTTTTGAATGATAGATAGGTGAATTTGAGGGGGCAGTTGTTTGTTTTTGTTTTTTACCAAATTTATTTATTTGTTTTCATGAACTGTGTTTAAGGATGTTGTGTACCATTGTGCCACTTTTCACTGCACAGGCCTGCTTGCCTCTGGGGGGCTTTGAGAAGGAGCAGGTGAAGCTGAAATCCAACCTTCCATAAAGGCATCCAAGCCATGATCCCTGGATTGGGTCTGTATCCCTTAAGAAGTAGAACCTTCCTCCACATATAGGCATCATCCCTGTCCAGACTGGCCCTGGTGGCTGAGTATATCCTCATGAGTACCTCTTCTCTAATTCTCCAAAGGTGCCATATAGTCTATAGGTGGGCCTGTTGTTGTTTTTGATTACGTTGTTTGGTCAAAAAAGATTATGAAGGTAACGTGCATAAATGTTAAAAGTTTTCAAGAATGGCAAATAAATGGTTTAGTCAAAACATAAAAGACATTTCAGAGACAATGGGGAATAACAGGGTTTAATATGGAATTGAGAGTTGAGAAAGTGGAGTTTAAAAGGAAGAAGTCAGAGATACTTAACCATGTCAGCCCAAAGAGGGCATGGGTGGAAAGTTATGTTCATGTGAAAGTCTGAGAAGCTGGTCTGCTAATTCTGACCTTGAAAGGGGTGCTTTTGTGGGCACACTGCTTTTGCAGGCCTGCTGCTAAGTACATGGTGGTGGGCCTGTTGTTGCCATTGTTATTCAGACTCATCATCACATGCCGAAATATGAAATGAATCTGGGAGGTTAAAAATGTGAAGCATAAGAAATTATATAAGTAAAAAGTAAATTTTAGTTTTTAAATTGTTATTTAAAACTGGGGTACAGATGAGGTGGCATAGAGGTAAAGCAAACCCACTCTCATGATCCATTAGAGCTGCTGGAATAACATCTGCCATGGAATGTGGCTTAAAACAACAGAAAGGTATTTCTCACCCTTATGGAGGCTCTAAAGTAGGGGTGTCCAACATTTTGGCTTCCCTGGGCCACAATAGAGAAAGAATTGTCTCGGGGACCAAATAAAATACACTAACACTAGTGATAGCTGATGAGCTAAAACAATTTTTTTAAGTGGCAAAAAAATTTCATAATGTTTTAAGAAAGTTTACAAATTTGTGTGGGGCCACTGATTGAACAAACTTGCTCTAAAGTCCAAGATCAAGGTGCTAACAGATTCATTGTCTGGTGAGGATCTGCATCCTAGTTCATAGGTAGCTGTCTTTTTTCTCTTGGCCCCCACACTATAGAAAGGGAGGAGAGCTCTGTGGGGTCTCTTTGATAAAGGCACTAATCCCATTCATGAGGGCACTGTTTTCATGACCTAATCACCTCCCAAAGGCCCTGTCTCCTAATTACATCACATGGGGATTAAGTTTCAAAATATGAATTTTTGGAAGGATACAAACCCACTAAGGTGCTGCTTATTCAGAATGAGAAACTCAGTCATTTTTCATTTTAATGTTGAAAAAGTTATAGAACCTCACTAAGACTGCGTCTGTGAAGTGGGAATAATAACAATGATATGAATATTATATGAGACAATATTTGCATAATGTTTCATACATAATAGGTGCCTAGGGAATGTTAACTATCAGTATTGGTTGTTATAATAAATTATTGGTGGGTGAGAATTACTGGAGCTGTTACTTTTCTATTTTAGGCATGTGGGATATTGAAGTGGTAAATTTATCATTAATTTACATAATTTTGACACTTGCTTCCTTCGGTATTTAAAAATATTGACGTAAGCAGACAGTTCATCTCCTAAATGTAAGGGAATATGTTGTCATGATCACTCAAGTGATACACCGTAATTCATCTGACATTTCAAATGTCAGTTTGATTGAGAAATGAGAGTCCTGGGGAGATGAATGTGCTTTAAATTGGGATTTGTTTATTCACTTTGGTACAGACCAAGTGAATGATGACCTGGTTCTAGAGACTGCATAGGCCAGGGATAGGGCAATTCATTGGTGTCCTGGGACACTAGTTTTGAGCAACAGGTGGGAATTTATGCTGCCTTAGTCACCAATGGGCATGTTGCATAACAGGTAATAGGTAGATAAACCTGATATTCAAGAGCAGTTGGTGAAAGCCTTGGGACCTTGAGCTGGTAGGCAATGTGAAGAAATAGGGCAAAGTGTCAGTTATCCATTATCATGCTATTTCTCATTCTGAAAATGGCCAGTGAAGAGGGAGAGTGGCAGTCTTGGAAGATACAATTAGTAAGTCAAAAGAACTCTTTCTAGTTAGGACTTCAGGCGTGAGAGGATTGAAAAGTAAAACAACTTATTGGAGTACGAGGCAGAGAATGAATCCTAAAGACCAAAGCAAGAACCTGGCTAGAAACAGGAGGCATAGCAGGTTTCTGATGGAGCTGGCCATGCCTGGCCTCTCATTTGAGGCTCCCTAAATCCCTTAGGTTCCTGGGTGGGCATATGGCTGAACTTAAAGGCTAGACAACTGCAGGCTTCATGAGGCAAGCAAATAATTCATGCCCTACAGAACATTTAGAAGGTGAAATACTGGAGTTCCCTGGTGGTGTAGTGGCTTAAGGCTTCAGCTCTGGCGCTGTCATCGCTGCGGCCTGGGTTCGATTCCCAGCCAGGGAACTACCAATGTACCAAAAAAAAAAAAATAGAATGTGAAATAAAAATACAGTATTCTGCATGTAAATCCAAGTGATTAGCAGAGAAATATATAAGCCATCGTTTTGTAGGAGGTCAAAAGGCAATGACTTTTATTATCATGGTGATGCTTGATCTAAATGCATATTTGATTTATGTGAACTTTCTGAGGTTTATACCTCAACATGACCTCTCTGTCCAGCAAATCCATACCTATTTACTCCTTGGCCTCTTTCGACTATAATCAGCTAGTTACTGCTTTTCATTCACTGAATATATTTTGTTTGCCTACTAAATTGGATGTAAGAGTGGGAGGTTGAGTTGAGAGATTGATTAGAACAAGTTCACTGCGTACTGCATTACCATATATACTGGGTTGGAGAGTGCACCCCCCAATTCACGTTTTTCTTGGAACTTCAAAAATGTGACCTTATTTGGAAATAGGGTTGTGGCAGATGTAATTAGTTAAGATGGTGTCATACTGGTCCCTTAATCTAACATAGCTAATGTTCATATAAGAAGAGAAGAGATACAGTGAAGGAGACACATAGGGAGAGTGCCATGTGAAAACAGAGGCAGAGACATAAGTGATGTGTCTACAAGCCAATGAACACCAAGAAATGCCAAGGATTACCAGTAATACCAGAAGTTAAGTGAAAGGCATGGGACAGATTGTTCCTTAAAGCTATAAGACAGTAGGGCCTCCCAACAAGGGAAAATCTTGATTTCGGATTTCTAGCCTCCAGAGCTGTGAGAGAATACATTTCTGTTTTGTTAATCACCTAGTTTGTTATAGCAGCCACAGCGAACTAATATTCCATGAAAAGAAATTTAAATATTATATTAATTCATCTATAAAGAATTTTAACAGCCAGTGCCAGTCATCCATTGGATATCAGTTTTATGTATCTTTTATCATATAACACATCATTAAAGTAATAATTTAAAAAGACATAAAAAAAAGTAATGATTCCTTGAAGGTACCCAAAAGTTCCTGTTTGTGGATTAGGCCAATACCAGTAAGGCATTTGACAGAGTTTCTCACATTATTCTTCTGTTCACTTAGAGAAATACATCATCTCAATAAGATTTTTTATTTTTGAATTACCCTAAATATTTGAGCCCTGGTTGAGCTTTCTCTTGAGATGGGAATTCTTAGTCACTGGCATATACTCTGACAGTAATGTAAGTATACCCCTTAGTTTTTCTGCCCATTAGGGAAAACTTCAGTTAATAAAGGCATAACTTATAATGCATATAGTTTTTTCTTTTATTGTTAAATTTATTAGGGGTAAATAAATGCATGAAAAGAAATGGATTCCTCTTCCACTGATTCGCAGATGGACAGTTTTTGAACAGGCTCATAAACGAGAAGGGATTCTTTTTAGTTTGATATATATATGTACTGTGCTTTCTAAAACACAATGGATGCTTGCTCTTTTCTTTACCATCATCATTCCTTTCATTAAGGCCTTGATGTTGCAGAAAACCTATATGAATGGGGGGGAGTAGAAATAGAAAAATATTTAGCTATAGGTAATTAATCCTTCTTTGCAAATAGGTAGCATGCTTGCATGTTTATTTACCCGGGATTTTAATGAATGTTACCAAGAGGCTTAAAGATTTAGAGGACAGCATTGGTTCCAAGGGGCTACATTTTTTTAAGGCCTGAGTTTCCTGAGGTGGCATCTGGATTTGAAATGGTTATAAACACAGTCCATCTCTAAATTGCAACAAATATTGGTATTGTGAAGATTATTAATAGCTTGGGTCAACTGAAGGGGAAAGTAGAAAATAAACACAAGAACTTTTCCTTCCAAATTATAAAAGGCATCCATTTTTTAGAAAAGGAGAGAGTGATACAATTTTCATTAAAATCATAGAAAAGTAGAAATTATTTTTATTAACCCTAAAACAGGGTAGCAATATATAAATCTATGGGAAGAATTTTTATTTCAGAAAATAAGCAGAAGTCAAAGATAGTTTTTGATTTGTACTTCTGTAATAAGGATATAATATATAATCAGGTCATGTCTATGATAATTTTGTTAAATTGAATGAAAAAAAAAACTTATGGATAGGAATATTAATTAAATCCCTCAATGTAAAACAATGTCAATGTTTTCAGTTTCTTGTGATGAATGGAAGGGAAGAAAGATATCATTTAAAACTATACATGAGCAATACCAATATCTTCTTAGAAATGAAACTGACTCTGGGTGGTGACCACACAATGCAACACACATACCATGCACTGTAGAATTGTACACCTGGAACCTATGCAATTTTTACTAACCAATGTCACCCCAATACATTTTACAAAAAAATGGAAATTGGATTGTAATTGGACTTGTTTTTGACCATATAAAAGGATGATACAGTGTCCAGCAGGAGTAACGCCAGACGCTGTATGTGAACGTCTTGCACAAAGTAGACAGTAATTTGAAATTGTTACCTAAAATGTCATGTAGTGTACTTGCATGTGATATTGTTATGTTACAGAATTACATGCTTGTGATTTTGTAATAAAAGATTTGGTATAGATTACCAGCTCATAGAAAAGGGGGTGTTATTTGTGCTGGACCCAAAGGGGCATTATTTGTGTCGGACCCTGTATAATGCATTGGCAGAAGACCCCATGAAAGGTGTTCGTGTATAAGGAACAAATACAAACACAAAGAAATTCCTACAAAGAAAAGCAAATGTAATAAGCAACAAAATTTAAGGAGGAAAAATTAGGGCCAGGGAAGAGAACATGTTTATGAAAGTATTTCTTTTCTTCTAAAGTTGCTAATGCTCAAAGGAAACCTAATGTTTTAAAAGATAAAATACTTTACAGAAATAGATTGAATGAAATTAACTGGTATTTTAACCAATTCTTGGCTATAGCTTTAGAAATAAACTAATCAGAAGCAACAGTGTGTCAAGGTTACCTTTTTCTTTTTATCACTTAGATGAATTGTTTGCATCATCTGACCTACTTAACACTGGAGATTTTTGTGCATTTCTGCAGCTCTTTTCCATCTATTAAAAGTGAAAGAAATTACCTGTGCTACCTTTTAGAGATTCCTGTGGCTATGACTAATCAAGACTATAGATGGGTCTTGCTTAATGCAAAACTGATGGATGAAATTAAATTGACAACAAAGGTAAAGAAGTGATTATTAATGTGGCACACAGCTTTTAGCAAAATTCCTTTACACAACAGTACTCTTAGTGTAATTTTTATCATATTATATATTTCAACTTTATACTTAAATACTTCTTAGGTATATCTCCATTGGGCAAATTCAAGTTTCTCTGATATTATGCATTTTCAAAAAAAATATTCTGGAAGTTCCCTGGTGGTGTAGTGGCTTAAGGTTTCATCGCTGCCGCTGTCAGCTCTGCAGCCTAGGTTCGATTCCCAGCCAGGGAACTATCTGCGTACAAAAAAACAAATTCTGTAGTGGTGTAATCTTTTTTTAAAAAACTGTATGGCATTAACATAGTAAATAAAAACAAAGTTTCACATCTCTTATGGGAAATACAGCCATTTCTCACCACATATTCTTTTATCGGAAATATAAATGCTTTATAACCAAAAAGGTATATATCTGAATCAAGTATACATGATAAATATAACACCATCTACATTTGCTAACTGAAACAATATAGAACTCATTTTTAAAACTGCTAACAATTTTCCCTGGCCATAATGTACAATTTTTCCTAATGTACTACCTTATGTGTTTTCAATGGAATTGATTTTTAATTTTCATTAATTCCTAAACTATATACTAATTTTTTCTTTTTCTGTACATTGGCTTTAAGTGGCTATGTATATGAGGAAAAGAGAGAGCTTTTCTGGTTAGTTATGATAGTAATATGATTGCTGGATAAAACAGCTTTTTACAATTGGAATGACCATAAAATGGCAATACATTTAACAGAAATACCCTTCTCTGTGTTATAGCAGTATATTGTAATGGTTTTCTGTATGTGAATTTACCTTTCCCCTACAGAGAATTGCTAAATAACTAGTATATTCCACATATAAAAATCTTTAGTAGGCTTCAATACACTTTGATACATTTATACACACACATTTAATATAAATGTAACAATTCTTGAAGAAAAATATCCATCAAACCCCCCCTGTATAGCTCTCAATAAGCTACTATCATTTTCTCATCAGTAAAATAGGAAAACTGATAACTATAAACCCCTACTTAAATTGTCTAAGTCTAATAATACTTTTTTAAAAATTCCATATGATTGTAAGGAACAATATAGTGAGTAAGTAATATAGCAAATCTATTTGATCACTTTTTTTCAAAATTGTGTTAAAATTTTGATAACTTTAAAGCATAGCCTATTGTTAAAAGAAAATACTGACACTTGAAGGTGATTGGTTTTATTCTCTCCTCCATTCTCTTTTTTTTTAAATGATCATTTCAGGAAATAAAAATAGTGATAAATAGCTGTTCGTTTAGGTCTTAATATGAACCACATCCCATGCATGAGTTTGTTTTTGTTTTTCTCATTTAATTAGTACACATTATAATGGTGATCTTACCAATTTTCTTTTATAGGTTAGGAAATTGACATTCAGAAAATGAGTAATTTGCTTGAGATCACAAGTAAGTGATAGAGTTAAAATTTAATCCAGATAGGCTTTATATTCAAGTTCACAGGACCAAAGCTGTCATGACTTGGGTCTCTGGTGTCTAGTTATCTCCCATATCCAAATAAAATCTCCTATTCACTAGTCACATTTCATGGATATTTTAAGTTACTTTTATGTATTTTAAGGAAAATACATTCTGGAATTTTAATAGCAAATGTAAGAATTCAGCTCCTTTAGATAAAAATCAGAAGCAATATTCAGAATAAATATATTATGGAAAAAATAATTTAGCAGCTAAAATGTACTGGATATTTGGAGACAGGTAAAAGTTAAATGTATACTTTTTGGCCTTATAGTTGCTTACCCCAGCATTCAAATCTAACTAACTCCAGAGACTTATAATAACATTCAAGGGCTGTTCAGAAAAACTCCAGCTATAAAAGCCTCTATTTGTTACATGATATGGCTGGATACTTTCCAGACAGCCCTGGTGTATTTCAGATGGGAAAAGATTTGGGTTACGTAGTCAAGTGTAGCTGAGAAAAATAAACTCTGTTATTTGTCTAGAGGTGTTTTGTCTATTCCATCTGAGATACATGAATAGAGCTTTGTCTTGACCCTTTGGAACTTCATGCCAGAGGGCAGCATAACCAGAAAAGCATGTTGACCTTACACTGTCGCTGTGCTTGCTCACAACCTCATGTTCTTCTCTAATAGTCTGGAATGTAGTTTAAAATCCTTAGTGTTTTGTTCATGATTTTATATGATGTCCCAGTATTGTGCTTCAAAATGATTTATTCCTCCTTTGTGGTTCACATAAGTAAGCCCTCTTACTTCACATAATCAGGGCAGTAATAATTTGGTATGTTAATAAATTATGTCATAGGCCAGAAGAATAGAAGTGCAATGAAAATTAAAAGTAGTAGGGTAAGAGCGTTCAAAAATTTCAGGGCCCGGAAGGTAGTGTGAAATAAGGTGTCATGATGGATCTCATTGAGCAGGTGAGGTTTGAATAAGACTTGAAGCCATCTGGATATCTATGGAGAAATTTCTACAGTGAACTACCAGAAAAAGGCTCTAAGGTGGCAATGTGGTGTTTCAAGGAATAGCAGTGAGGACTCTGGGTTTTATAAGGCGGAAAGCAGTAGTACTTCTGACAATGAAGGGAGGTTAGGATGCAGATTAGACACCTGGACATTTTTCTTTCTGTGAAGTGCAGAAAGAACATAAAGACTTTCGTAAAGCAATCTGAGAAGAGATTCCTTTAATAGTTTTATATCACCCACAGGAAGGCCTTGTCTTTTTCTACAGCTCACTTGTACTGATTTTTGTCCACAAATTCAATTGAGTTTAATTGAAAGAATGCATTGCTTTATTTTATACTGACATTTCATCTAATTATGTAGTATATAATTATGTCATTACATAAATAAGAATGGGCACAATCACAGTTGACTCTTAGTAAGCATATGTTCTGGTTATCTATTTCTGGGTAACAAATTAGTGGTTCAAAACTTAGTGTTTTAAAACAGCACTTTCTATATCTCATGTTTTTGTGGATCATGAATTTGGGCATGGGTCAACTGAGTGATTTTGCTACTCCATATGGTATCAACTGTGATCATTCACTGGTACTCAGCTGTCAGATGGCTACCCAAGAGAATCCAAGACAAGCTCCACTGACATGTCTAGTGCTTTGGAGGGGATGCCTGGAAGACTTGGCTCAGCTAGATCAATTGACTTAGTGCCTATATGTGGCCTCTCCAACATGGAGAACTTAGGGAAGTTGAGACTGTCACACAGCAGCTCAGGGTCCATGAGTAAATGAAACAAAAGACCGGAAGTGTAAATTTCCAGTCTATTGGCGCCTGACCCTGGAAATTAGCAAAGCATTTCTTCCACCACATTGTATTAGTTAAAGTAGTCACAGAGCCCACCCATAGCTCATTTCATTTTAACACTGAATGATATTCCATTGTCTGGATGGAAAGACTTTACCTCTTCAATAGGAGGAGGCTCAAGAATTATTGTAGCTTTCTTTAGTCCACCAAAGCATACAATTAAACTCTAATAGAGAGTAACTTTCTCCTCAAGGTCTTTCATCAGGCCATCTTGATCTATTAGGAAATCTCACAGAGGGAGTAGAGTTTTGGTTTATCTAAATATCCAGATAAATGGAGGACTGTTAAGACAAATTCTGTCATAATTCCATTTATTCTCTTTATTTCACATTATCCTAATTTTTAATTATCACTTGTGTTTTTAGCCAGACATTTAAAATCATAGAGGTGTACTTTATTATATAGGAATGAACATCCATCTGAACATAGCATAATTATAAAATCCAGGAAGCATCTTCTTTTTATTTGTTCTCTAACTTCTAAACAAAACCTGTCACTTTTAAATTTCGATTTTACTATATTTTAAGGTTTTAAATCTTTATCTGATATGAAATCTTCCCAGATTAGGAAGTTTGTAGATTATAACCAGCAGTAAATCATTGTGAAAAATATGGGTAGTCAGGTGTGGGAGATTCTGGTCCTGCTTAAGCCCTAAGAAGAATTAACCATCTTCTCACTGGCTTTTTAGCACATCTGCTCCATTTAAACTATGACAGGGAGGTGTGTAAGATTGAGTTGATTGTCTCTTGGAGTTCACTGTGCTTCTTTCAAAACTTTGTTTTTCAGTAAAGGCAATTGCTCCTTGAGCAGCACTGGTTGTTCCACACCCACTAATTATCATACAGCCATTTAAAGTTGAAATGGTAATCAAACCAATGAAAGCCCAAGATTAGCTGTATTCCGTCTCATTTCTGGTGGAGAAATTCATCTGAATATCTGTGAAGCATTTTTTAGTGCATTTTCTGGCAGATGCATCAAAACAAGTGCAATACAAACTTTTAAAATACTGCTTTGAATTTTAGTTTGATCTTTAAGTTGGATATTTTTTAACTTTTACAATTTAATTATAGGAGTCAAATGATCTTAAAGGATCATTTTAGTTATGAATAAAATATGAGGATTTAGGAAAATCTGTTTTAAATGGTAAAATTTATATGTTTTGCCCATCAGAAATTACCAGTTGATGCTGCTATTAAAATTAAGATCTAAGTATATAATGATTCTTGAGGCCAATTCTCATTTAAGAAATGGCATACTGCATGACAGGTTGTGAGGTGTTAAGTGGTAATTGCATGCCTAGAAGGTGTGGTGAATCATATGAGTAAAGGCCAAGAACATCCAGAGACCAAATTCACAGTCATTTCAAATATCACTCCTTGATGTGTGTTATTCTACTTTAAAATTGCATACTTATTGGTTGGATGAAAAATGTGCTGCAATTAATACCTTTATAATTTTTAAGAATTCATTTAAATATTTATTAACCCAATAAAATTTATTCAATTCATAATTAGAAATATAATCGGGGTTATTGAATAGGGTCGTGATGGTAGTCGGCAAGTTAGCCAGGATAGAGCCTTTCCAAGTTTTCTCATATATGAAATGAATAATGACACCTAACATGGAAAATTGCTGTAAACTTTTTTAAATACATGAATAATAGCATACTGTCTAACACATGATCAAAAGTAAATAAATATTACTATTTTATTAATTTGTCAATTTCATATAGACTGACACAATCATGGATGTAGGAAATAGATAATAGATTTAAAGCATTAACAGTGGCACTTTGGGGCTTCAGGAAAATTCACTCTTTCTGAATCTGTGAAAAAACAAATGGCGAGTAGTCCATCCATAACAGAGAAGAATTTATTTAATAGAAAATGTTTTACTAATATCTTCTTCATTTCTTTTAGATTCCAAATCTTAGAATATCAGATTATTTCTAGTCTTCATATTAATTCATTTTGATGTCAGATTGCATATTTCCTTATTTTTGAAAACTGGTACTTTTTTCCATATTATCAGTGTTTTTATTTCCTCTCTTATTATTTCAAATTATGCAGATGAATGCATACAAAGTTAGATGTAGTTAATACTACAAAAAAGGAACTTTTAGCATTTGGTTAATTTTCTAAGAGGCTGTATATAGGTAGACTATGTTATTTTTTTAAGCTGCTGTTTTTTTCTGTATTTTCTGTGTTTATTTTTTTAAGCTGGTATTTTGAAAGTTGGTATTGTGTTTTTCCGTACTATCTGGGTTTTTTTTTTTTCTCTCCTACTCTTCAAATCATGCAGATAAATGTGTACAAAGTTAGAAGGAGTTAATGCTACAAAAAGGAACATTTATTATTTGGTTTATTTCCTAAGAGACTATATATAGATCATAGATATAGACAAAATATGAGATACTACATAAAAGAGAAATATGAAAGGCATTTTCTCTTTTATTGAAACCATCAACAATAAGGACTATGACAATAGTTTAATTGCCAAGGTTATCATCAGCCCTCTACTCTTAACATAAGGAATAAAAGGACTTTTAGTTTTTGGATGCTGTGTTGTATTATTCTGTAGCTATAGGGAAATAATGGACTGCTGCAGTCAAAAGAATAAGCTTAGAATAAGCTTTGGAATAATCTAAATTTAAACTTTCACTCACTTTCTAGTCGTATGACCTTAAAGTATTTATTTAACCTTCCCAAGAAGGTTACCTTCCTTGTAACCAAAATTATAATAATAATAATTATTATTATCATAAGATGCCATAAGAAAAGTATTTAGCACAGTTTCTGAAATATCCAATATTGATAATAATCTAACAGTCATCACGATCACTACCTTTCTCTTTATAAAACCATAATGTTAATAACAAAAAAAGAATTACAATTTCAAATGTTAAGTTTATATTGTAGGCTAGTTAATATGAGGGCTGACCAGAAAATATCCAGCCATGTAACAATCCTCCTTATATTGACAATGGCTGGATTTTTTCTGGATGACCCTCGTAAAGTTATGAATAAAAATAAAACACATATCTCTAGTAAAATTCTCAGTAAATAAGCATAAAGAAAATATTTGTTTTGGTTTAGACACATAACCTTGATGTTTATGAGGGTAATAGAAATAATCACTATGAGGTTACTTTTCTTATGATGAAATTCTATTTATGTACTTTTCCTTTATTGCTATTTTAAAATATTTCATAGCTAAATTACTTGGAAATGATGGTTTCATATGATGTCCCCAATATTATAGTAAGCATTTGATTCCAATTTCTTCAGAAAAGTTGGGGCCCCCATCTCTTCCCTTCAACAATATTTGTGAGTTGACAAACATCAAGGGCTATGCTGTTGCGTGCACAAGAGATGAGAAAAGATACTGTTTAAATTAGTACCATAAATTTCCCTTTTATGTTTTCCATCCTCGTATTTATTGAAATGCATTAAATAACCTCAGACATCTAAGTATACAGCATTCAATTTATAATAATTTTTATGGTTAACTTAATTCTATTAACCTTATCTTTGAAAGGTGACAAATTATGGAATGCAGAGTGCATTTTCATTTCTTTTGGGGATGCTGTGAACTATTTAGATGATCACTCTGTGGTTGGTGCGGGGAATGTCCAAGAATTAGTTATATAATAATAATAATAATAATAATAATAATAATAATAATAATAATAATAATAATAATAAAATTTCCTTTGGTCTGTTGCACACAAAAGCTCTATGCTCTGCTAGATGACATTGGATGAAGCTACACTGCTAGAATAACTGCCATTCTGATTATTTGAAGAAAAATTGACTAGTGGTCATTTTCACTGATTTAAAGGCCTAAATGTATTTTCTGACCAGATTTTCCCTAGCAAAACTAATATTAAGGTTTTATTCCAGCATTTCAGAGTGGGTTTCTGTTCTTGCTATGAAAATGTTCACGCGTGGGTGTGCAAATTTATATACACAACATGAGATTTTTAGGTTAATAATATTGCATAATTAAAAGTTGTATTTTCTGGGCAATAAATTAATTTACTGTGTTGTGAGTAACTTTTGGGGGTTTGTACATTGCTTAAATAATAATTAACTGGTTTGGTGAATTTTCTGCTTGCTTGTTTTACTACTCTAGAGAATAATTAGGTATGTGCTGAGTTTGTTGAACCTACAAAATATTACTTGGATGTGACTGTAAAGCAAAACAAACAAACAAAATTAAAAAAAAAACCTCATGGACATAGACAAAAATTTGGTGGTTATCAGAGGGTAAGGAAGGAGGGGGGGTGGAAGAGGTGAGAGTCAAATATGTGGTGATGTAAGGAGAACTGACTCTGAATGGTGAGAACACAATGTAACACATTGATGTTGTATTATAGAATTTTATACCTGAAACCTATATAACTTTACTAAGCAATTTAGTAAAATTTAAGCAATAAATTTAATTAAAAAATAAAAGTAAAGAAAGTGAAATTAGTGTCATGCAACCTGTGAAAACTCTGAGTAGTGAGTTTCTATCAAATTTCTTTGGTAATATGTATACAACTCCAGCTCTCTGATCATACTGCATATCAATTGAACCTTTTTTAAGCTGTGGTACATATACACAATGGAATATTACTCAGCTATAAGGAAAGATGAAATACTGCTATTCGCAACAACATGGATGGACCTGGAGAATATCATGCTAAGCAAAATTAAGCCAGACAGGAAAAAACAAGAACCATATGACTTCACTCATATGTGGAATATAAAACTGAAAGCAACAAAGAAACAAAAACTCAGGAACACAGGTCAATAATTTAGTGGTTACCTGAGGCTAAGTGGGGAGGAAGGTGGGATAGGAGATGGGGTCAAATATATGATAATGGAAAGAGAACTGACACTGGGTGGTGAACACACAATGCAACACATAGGTGATGCACTGTAGGATTGTACACCTGGAACTTATGTAAGTTTTGCTAACCAATACCACCCCAATAAGCCTAACAACAAAAAATAAATTGAGTCTCTTTAACTTACTCGAAGCTCCTTATGACTTCTGAAGAACAAATATTTAGAAATTTTAAAATATCATTCTATATGGCCAATCTCCATTTGTGCTCTTTATTTGTAGTATTAGTTTTGTATTTTGAGTGCACATGTCAGCCTCTTTGGTTCAAACACATAGCAAGATCTGTATTTGGAGAGAACTCAGGGGATATATAATCACTCATTTAAAATGCTTGACCAGTAGCAAGGTCACACTGAAAATACTATTCAGAAAAAGAGTCAAGTTATAGGCTGCTAAAATCTGCTATACTCTGTAGCATAGGGCTACATTCCTGACTCTAACAGGTCTTCTAAGAAATCATGCGATTAATTTCCCAGTAGATAGGCAAATGAGAAAATGGACAAACACAACCATATTATAAGATGTAATTTCTAGGTGCATAGATTCTTGAGACAAGCTGATTGCTGAGTCTAAATTGCTATGCTGCCGTGTATAATACCCATGATTATAGGCAAGTTACTTTGCCTCTTTCTGCCCTTCTTTATTATTTTGCAATTGTTTGTGCTTTTATTAAATTTATTGGGGTGACATTGGTTAGTAAAATTATATAGGTTTCAAGTGTACAATCTAATACATCATCTATATATTGCAGTGTGTGCTCACCACTCAGAGTCAGTTGTCCTTTCATCACCATGTATTTGACCCCCTTTTCCCTCTTCTACCTCCCTCCTTCCTCCCTTCCTCCTCTCTTCCCTCTGGTAACCACTAAACTGTCCTCTGTATCTATGAGTTTCTGTTTCATTGTTTGTCCTGTTCCTTTGTTGCTTTCAGTTTTATTAGTATATCCCACATATGAGTGAAATCACATGGTTTCTTACTTTTTCCATCTGACTTACTTTGCTTAGCATAATAATCTCAAGATCCATGTCATACATACATGTACACAATGGGATATAACTCAGCCATTAGAAAAGATGAAATACTGCCATTTGTGCCCCTCTTTATCTTCAAAATGAGTAATGATATTACTTACTTTGTAGGTTTGTTGGAAAGATTTATATTGCTTAAAAGGTATAGAGCACATAGTGAGTACTGCATGATGTTTTGCAGTTACTATGATCATTACCTAGGAAAAAATAAACCAGTGACTGAAGATAGATATACGAGGGCTATCCAGACCAAAAACAAAAACAAAAACAAAAACAAAAACAAAAAAAAACAAACAAAAAAAACAAAAAAAAAAACCCAGCCATTGTCAGTATAACGAGAATGGTTTTGCAACCGGATACTTTCCGGACAGCCCTTGTATATCTTCAGTTACTGCTATCAGTAACCACTAGCAAATCACAACTTTGTGTAGATATATTTAGTGAGTATGCCGCAGCTAGTTTTTGTTGATTCTTTAATTTTATTTGCTATGTTTTCTTAATTCCTGTTGGAAAACCTTTGGGGGTTACTTCCATTAGTGTTTGTGGAATAGCTTACTTATCTCAGAGGAAAGTGCCCATTAGTAGTGCGGTATAGTGGTTGTCTCAGGAAAATCTATTAAACGGAGTCCAGAGAGTTCATGTCTAAAATTGTATAAAATGTATGTTTCTCAAGAGTAGTGTTGTATAAGTAAATTGATATAAATCCTAGACTGCTAAACACTAGATGGGACCTGAAAAGCTGTGTAGTCCAACTCGTTTATTTTATAGGTGAGAAAACTGAGGCTTAGAAAATGGAGCGATTTGTCCCACATCATAGCAGTTATTGTCTGAGATGAGGAATATATCCAAATATCTACATAAATCCTCGGTTATTTCTACTAAAATTTTATGTCCCAATTAGTGTCTAAAAGATTCAATTTAAAATAACAACATTTTCTTCCTCCTGCACATCTTTGCACTATTCAGAAAAGCCTGAAAAGCATGCTAGAAGCCTCTTGCTTCTTCCCTTTTCAACCTCTGACTAAGAAGAAAAAAACTCAAACTACACACTCTCTTTTATGAAAACAACCTAAAATATTGAGACTCACATGTATAATATTAGAAGCAAATTACCTACATCCCATATATACTGGCGATAGGCTTGCCTCGCAAACCTACTTAGAATTCATAGACATTAAACGTTTCAAGATACCATTCCAAGACCTAATTAATGAAATGAATTGACCTCTGCCTCGAGAATGCATCCATGATGTTTTCAAGACAGAGCAATACCTCTTAACTATTGATAGCAGAAAATGATATATAGGCTTTCGTTCTGCCCTTTAAAAAGTCGAACAGAACCACTATATTCCTTAAAGCTGATAGGCACAGGAGGAAACTGGGAGTTCAGAGTTTCCCATTCATGCAAAGCATCTTCCTGCTCAGACCAGACATTTCATGTGGAAAGGAGGCCACTTGTGATTTCATGAGTAAGCCAGAGAAACACAATGAGGGATGATACTGTCCCTTTACTTGTCAGCCTCCCAAATGGGAAACAAATAATAGCAGAGGGATAAATGTAGCAGGAAGCAGAGGTGAGAAAGAGAACAGTTAGATATGGGAAACATCAAAGAACAAGAAATTGCAACACACTGATACCAGAAGCCAGCAAGAAAAGGGAAAATGTTATGAGTACCAGTAAAAATGCTGAAGAAGGGTTATAAAAATGCGGAGATGCTCACAAAGGAGGCCTTGAAATGACAATAACCCATTCCAGGGTGAAAGGAAAGGGAAGTTTATTACTTTTCTCCAAGGCAAAAAATACATATATATATTTTTTTTAATCAGTAAAACAAAGATACAATATACTAAAGAATGCAGGGGGAACAACAAAAACATAAATGGGTATACAGAAAGAAGTAACAAAAGCAATGAGCTTTGTCCCTATTTTTTAAGCTGGTAAGTTGTTTTTATGACTCCTTCCAGCTGTATAGCCTACACACATTGGGAATTAGAGACAGGAGAATGCTGTTGCTGTGAGAACATCAATTAACTAATTCCTAATGAAAGTTGGGCTGCCAGTAAATAGCTGAGAGATCAGACCAAGTCACCTCTATCTGATGTTTCTCTCTGTCAAATAGGTAATGGTAATATTTATTCTGTCTAGCTCAAGGGACTTTAATACAGTAATGTATGTATAAGTTGAGGCACTATAGCACAAATATTAATATCGTCATTAAAAGGGTCAACTCAAAGGCAAACCTTCTAGGTTTGAAATCCAACTCCTTTTCATTTTATTTTTGTAGTCTTAGGTCAGTTAACCTCTCTTTTCTTTCTACTCTTTCTACATCTGTAATATAGAATTCATAATAGCACCTACTTCATAGTGTTGCTATAAGGAATGAGCTAATAAATGAAATTCACTTAGAACATACCCATATTAAGGACTATTTTGACTGTTTTCATTGTGTTGATGCTTTGGAAATAAACCTTTTATATGAATGTAACAGTGCATTTATATAACATTTGTTGTTTATCAACAGTACTACATAAGACTTAGAATTATTGATGTTGATAAAAAGTTCTATCTGAAATCATTACCTTCTGTTCCTTCATTCATTTTCCCTTCTTCCTTATGTTTCCACTTTTTCAGTCCTGTCTTCCTTAGCTTGTTGTGAAAGAAACTCACTTTTTTGCTTCATTTGCTAAATATATAATGTATTATTCATGAAGCAATAATTGAACACTTAATATCTATAGGCACTACTAGAAATATAAAAAGGTATAGGCACAATATTTTCCCTGAAAGACATAACCAGCAAAAGAAAGCAACACATAAAATAATAATAATAAACAAGAAATAATATGATTAAATTTATGAACAAAATTATTTCACCTGGGCTTATTTGGATACTAAGGACAGACTTACCAAAAATGTTAAAGTAATAATTGAGTTTCAATGTTCGTATTACTTTAAACTTTCTGTATCTCACATTTCACTTTCTAACTTGTTTTATGCCAGTAAAGATTAGGGCTGAAATCTCAGTTTTGCATATTCCACTTCTTTCATCCTCCCTCACCACTAAAAAAAAGTTATTTTATGCTTAAATGCTTTTGATGATGTTTTCTCAGTAACACACTCATTCTATTAGACTAACAGGTCTCATGCTAAATTAAAGTGGTTGGAAAACCTAGCTCGCTCTGTCAATGTGTTTTGTTTCTCTTCCTACTGCCCCAATTTATTGATAATCTTAGGATAGAACTAAAAAACAGCATGAACCTACTTCTTACGAACTTAAGGAAAGAGGAAGCAGTCTTCCTCCATAGTCAATTCCTATAAATGCTGAGGTAAATAATTATAGAAAAGGTATTTCTACAGTAGAACAGGTATCTCTACTGTTTTAGATAAATGGTACAAGTTTAATATAAATTTGGGAACTTGAAAATTCTCATTTTTCATGAAAAACAGCATAAGAAAATGATATCTACTGTTTCACAGGCAGCATGCTGTCTCTGATGTCAACAGTTCTTGTTTTTGTAGCCCCTAAGGGGGGTCCGTTATTAATGTGTGCAACCTGTACAATCTTCAGTAAACATTTTGCATATTTTAAGTGGAAAAAGAATTTTGTTTTACAGTACAAAATAATACTTGCTCACTGTCCAAAGAAGGATACAGAAAAACACAGTGAAGGTAATAATTGCCCATAGTTTTACGATTCAGGAATAACCAGTGTTAACTGTTTGCTACACGCATTCCTAATGAGAACTATATAATAACAGCTAACATTTTATATGTATCAGGCAGTCCCAATGACTTTAGATGTTAAATATTTCCCATTTATGCCTCACAACAATTTTATGGCATAAGTACTATTATTCTACCATTTTTAAAATGAGAAAATCAGTGCAATAATAAGGTGCAATAAGTCATTAAGGATCACTGTGACAGTGTGAAATGGAGCCAGGATTATAGAACAGGCAGTCAGGCTCAGAGAGCATGTTTTTAACAACTAAGAAATGTCTTTTTAGTATTATACATACAATTTTGTTAGTTGCTTTAGATTATTTAATATACCATATGTTTTGCCAATGTCTTTAAATATCCTCTAAGAATATGATTTTTTATTGGCCACCTATGAATCTATCAGTTGAACTTAACAGAATTATTTTGATTTCTATTTCACAGGTCTTTAGTTTGCTTCTAATGTTTCACAATAGAAATGACATAGCCTATCTCACAAAAATTCTGGGCAGGTGTACAAGTTTTTAGTGACTTTAATATTTACATAAGCAGTTATTAGATGTCATTGGTGTACATATCAATATGAAACATGCAGTAAATATTGGATGTGTAATAACCACATTCCAGGAACAATGCTAGGAGACCCTAGGGAATTGAAAGCTGCAAAGTCGGTCTTTCTGTTTCTAAATATCTTTTACTCTAATGGAGAGAGATCCCTGTAAAACAGTTTGTTTTCAGTAGAAGCCAGACTGGTCTGTTAAGGAATGAATGGCATGTGATGAAATTTTGACAATGAATAGAAACTGTCAAATCAAGCCTTATAATAACCATGGAAAGTGGTGAGGAAACTCATATTTTAAGAAGATATAGGGAGTTCCCTGATGGTGTAGTGGCTTAAGGCTTGGGCACTGGTGCTGTCAGCGCTGCGGCCTGGGTTCGATTCCCAACCAGGGAGCTACCCACATACTGAAAAAAAAAAAAAAAAAAAAAAAAAAAAAAAAAAAAAAAAAAAAAAAAAAAAAAAAAAAAAAAAAAAAAAAAAAAAAAAGAAGAAGATATATAAGACAGCATTATGCCCATGAGGAATTTTAAAGACCAGAGCTATTCCTACTTATTTGGATTTATTTTATCATTTCTAAGGATTTTGTGATGTTCAATCTCATATATTATAGTGTCTTTGTATAAACGATGTAATATTTTGGCGTGTCATGAACCAAATGTTAATCATAAGTAGAAGAGTCAGTTCTGTTGGCTAACAGTCTCAGGTATAAATTAAGGGGTTTAACAAATAGTTTCTTTTCTTGGGCTTGGAAGTATTGAAGCTTTAAATGTTCTAGGAAATCTCCAAGTAATCTCAGGGCCAAGTGGTAAGCAGGTCAGTCTGTGAGACGGGTTCTTCTGCAGTAAGTCTGTGGTCTTTTTTATTTTACTCTAAGACGTTAGTGTTGCCTTCAGGGGTTACTGAGCAGCATTTAATTGAAAGCTTATGGGGTTAAATGCATACTTCCTATAGTTGATGGGGTTTGGTGACAGAAATATCCTTTTGCTTATCAGTGGGGAAAGTTTTTTGCTTCTACTGCTGGATTTAAAGGTGTCCCTCAAGATTCTATTACTCAGTTCATTGAGAAAAGCTTAAAGTTAAAGGAGGGTAGCTCTGAGCTCTGTTTGATGAAGGAGGCTGAATGACATAATAGCTCCTGGGTTTGGCTCAAGTTCCTCCAGATGTTCACATTTATATCAGAGCTTAACACTTGGAGATATTCCATGTTGTGAAATTTCTGTGAAAATGTTTTTCATATACAATTTCAATTTGAAAATAATTTTTTGGTCATTAGATATGAAAATTAACACAGATCCTCCCCAGCAAGTAACCAGATAGATTTTCATCTTGTTTGCCTTCTAAAAGCCAATACTCCTGTGGTCCTGAATGTATGATTACCTAGTTTGTTTTTTTTTTTCTTCAAACTTGCTGCACCTCCTTGGAAAAGACATGAAATCAAAGGGAAAGAACGATACTGAAAAATAAATGGGCCATGAAGAATTGTGCTCAAAATAATAAGTAAGCATAGACACATACACTCACCACAGTGATGGCATCATAGAAACTGTCAAGAAGCTGGCTGGAGAAAGAGCTGCAAAGGACTTGGATTTCCATGAACTTAATGACTGAAACTGAATCCAGTTCCTCCCTAGGAGAGAAACTGAAATCATAGCACATTTTGAATAAAGGTATGCCTTGCCAAGGTCACTGCAGAACAATTATGGCTGGGATACTTTACTCTTGTAGAGAAAGCTCTGTAACCCCTTACTTTTATTTTTTATCTGTTTTTAAATTTATTGGGGTAACATTGACCAGTAAAATTATATAGGTTTCAAGTTTATAAGTCTATAATATATCAACAGTATATAGCATTGGTTCCCAAGGGGTGGTATGCATACCCTGAGGGGTATGTGCTGGGATGTTCAAAGGTATGCAAAAAAAAATCAGTAATGGTGAAAAAACAAAGTAAAAAATGGAAAATGTTAGTTATGGAACAATAAAATCACTGTTCATGGAGATACTTCAGCATGAGATCATATTAGTGAATGATGGTTGGTGAGGACGTGGCTATACACCCTTCCCCCAAAGTGCTCTTGTACGAATCATTATGTACAGTTTCAGAACAATCCATTTGCAATGTTCTAGAACTTCCCCAAACATAAAAATACACGCATAGCTGGACTGTTTGATCAGTTTAGATATTGACTAAGTAAAATTAAGTGCTTTGTCTTTAATCATGATTCTTTTCAAGTAGTTTTTTATTAAATGTTTAAATACTTGATCATCATTATCAAATTTAACTGTTACAAATATTGTAAAATTAAATCTGTGGTGTGTACTTTTAGTGTAGTAATTTTTCTTTCCTAACTTATTACCTCATTTCCATGATTTTACATTCAGATAGGCACTGAACAAAGTGTCAGTGTTTAAAAACAGTGGTTTTAAAAACAAGGGGTACAATTCATAGAAATGGATTTAAAAGGGGTATACAAGTGGGAAAAGGTTGGGAACCACTAGTATATAACATTGTACCTTCACTACTCAAAGTCTCTTATCCTTTCATCACCATATATTTGACCCCCCTTATCCTCTTCTACCTCTCTTGTCCCTCTTACACTCTGGTAGCCACCAAACTGTTTCCTGGGTCAATGAGTTTTTACTTATTTGTTTGTCTTGTTTGGATGTTGCTTTCATATATGAGTGAAATCATATGGTTCTCAACTTTTTCTGTCTAACTTATTTCACTTACCATGATAATCTTGAGATTCATCCCTGTTGTCACAAATGGCAATATTTCATCATTTTTATGACCAAGTGATATTCCATTGTGTAAATGTACCACAACTTCTTTATTGTGACCTCTTATTTCAAATTACTTCTATTGAGCAGTAATGCCTCCAAGTTTATACTTCTGGCACTGTACTGGTAGTATGTTCACAGGCTGGTCCCATTTTTCTTTTGGTAATAGGAGATGAGTAGCTTACTGCTACTTGGAGGCAACTTCCAGAATGTGATTTTCATGGTGGTATTTTAAAAAATGTGATTATTGGGAATAATAACTCTAGAGACAAAGATTGAAGGAAATTACTTCCAATTTATGCAGCACATAGCCAGGTTATTGAAGTTATAGTTTTAGATTTGTGCATTCAGAGTCCGCATTGTTCCCTGATGTATTGTATATTTAGGTTTTTACTGTCTCATATATGCATTAAATTTGCCTTCGACTCTCAGTAGGAGTCTGGCCTCTCAGAACAATTATTTAGCCAGATCTTTGGCAGCTCTACTCCTTGCTAACATACTACTACTATTTCCTTAAAGTCAAAATATAGAAAACATACATTACTGAAAGAAATAAAAGACATCTCCAACACCATTATGGTATTTTTCAGTTCAGAGGCTTATTTTGTATGCATCATTTGATTTAATTTCCTTCAAAGCCCTGGGAAATGTGAGTTATTATCATCTTATTATTGTTGTTAATAAATAGCAGCTACTATTTATTTAGCACTAACTCCATGTTAGCAACTGTGCTAAACACCTCGTAGTTGATCAAAACAATACCCTTAGGACACTGAAATTAATATTATGGCCATTGTACAGATGACAAAACCGTGGCTTAGATGACATGTCAAGTTTACACAGCTAATGCATAGCGGAATTGAAATTCAAGCACTGTTCGATCTTTGACTTCAGAGCCTGGAGCTCTGAATGTCTATGGGGTATTGTTACGTTATTTCATAGATGGAACGTGTAGCGATGTCAAAAGTTTTAATAAGTTGCCCTAGGTTGTTAAGTTGGTTCCTAATGCCTTTCAACTGCAACCTTAAACATTTTCCATCATAACATGCTGTCCCCAGGGCTTCTACTAGCTTATATGGTACCCTGAAAATTCGACAAAGGAGCACCCCCAATCCACAGAAGGA
The DNA here is from genome assembly GCA_004026885.1 of Lyroderma lyra. Classification (NCBI taxonomy): domain Eukaryota; kingdom Metazoa; phylum Chordata; class Mammalia; order Chiroptera; family Megadermatidae; genus Lyroderma; species Lyroderma lyra. The sequence continues at coordinate 104,778 of PVJL010004248.1, forward strand.
TCAGATTTTTAATAAAGCATACTTTTTCCCACTCTGACTCTGCCTTATGCCAGGGTTACAAGGATAGGTGAATGGAATGTGAGTATAGATTTAGGCTCCTACTCATCCCCTTTGCTTAAGCACCTTTGTGCAAGGCACAATCCCCAGAGCCATAAGCAGTGGCCCTGGCTGTCCTCATTGAAACTAATAGCTGCACATTCTGGCATGATGTTCAGGGAAATATCCAAGAGATATATTCTGTAAGCATGTGCTCCTACAAGCTGTAAGGAAATAAAATTTGTACTCCACTAATTACATTTCTAATGTGCTCGTATTTTCCTTTTGCTGCCAACAAAAAAGTTTAATTAGATGTAATCTGACAGTGCTCATGGTACAACTTCCCTGAAGTCAAAATGTGGCACTAGTCAAGATGACCCTCATCTTCACAAGCCCTTGAAGAGGAGTTGAGGATCATTTATGAAGTGGATTTTAACCACAGCATGATACATTGTGATACACTTATGTCACTGAGTTTAGGGATATATTTTTTTTGCATTTATTTCAACTAACTATGGTGTCCCTTTTAAAAATCTATTACTTTTAATTATATAGTTACCCTGGGCATAAAGCAAATGCCCTGTAACTTGAATATGCTGTCCACTGAAGTACTGACAAAGTAATAGAATTAATGTACACCTAAATATAATATGCAAAAAAAATTGGATGAGTGTATAATGAGGACACTGATAATCACAGAAGAGTTTTTTTTTTTTTAATAAAATGTCTATGACTAGGGATATTCTGCTTTGAGAGGCTCAGGAACTTTTCACTTGAAAAATGTCTCATCTAACTGAAGAATGTTCATGAAAACACACAGCTGATTGACTTGAACAAGCATGGTCTAGGGAGTGGATCCCAAACATTTATATCAGAATCACTTGGAGAACTATGTAAAAATGCAAAGGCCAGAGCCCTGTGCTTGCTTTAACCCTGCAGAGGTTAAAAGAGTTTGTGTATTTCTCAGATCAGCTGTGACCTCAGCAAGGTGAGAGAACTTAGGTCTCTGTTCTGCAGTAACAATTCTTCACTGGATTTTGATGCACACCTGGTCTAATGGGCACAGATTCTCAGACTTGTCTGCACATAAGAATCACTGGACTCTCACACCTACAACTTCTGATTTCCTTGATATTAAGTACAGCTTGAGCATTGGGAGGTTCAAAACCTCCCCATGTGATTCTAATGTCAGCAAAGTTTGGGAACCAGTAGCCTAAGGCCTTGCTACCCAGTAAGTCTTCCAAAGACCACCATCAGCAGCAGCAGCAACAACACTTGGGAGTTTGTTAGAAATGCATCATATCGACTCACCTAGAATTAATGAATGAGAACCCACCCTTTACCAAGGTACCCAGGTGAGTTGTATGCACATTAACTTTTGAAACATACTGGATTAGGAAGTCAGGCAGAGCTGGATTTTTAGCCATTTCTGATTAGCTAGGTGACGCTGGGAAGCTCTCTGAGCTACAGTCTCCTCACCTGTAAAATGAGCTTGATGATAACCATGTCAATATTGCAGGCTTACTGGTGAGATTCTTGAATTGCAATACTGGACATTTTTAGCTTAATTTCTAGAACAGTGAAGATACTCAGGAAACATTAAATTCCTCTTCGCAGAGTTGCTGTGAACTTTCTCAACACTAGTGAACAGAGGGCAAATGAAGCAAGACATGGTCAGTGACTGCCCTCACAGGCATTCCTATTCTTCCTGTATTAGGGAAGGTTTTCTGTAGCTGTGAATTGAAGGTGGTTTTCATTCATTCAAAAGAATAAATGCTTCCTAGATTTAAGTGTTTTCTTCTTAAATAATAATCCCTAGGAAAGCAGTCATTAGCCACAGTGTCCTTGAAGGTATCTTGTGCACCCTGCATTGTTGTGAAGTTGTGCTCAACTTAATCATGCACTGCCACTTACTCATACTGTGTTATCTTTAATTTGCCCTTTTAGATCTTAATCTGTTATTTTTCTCTTCCTCTGCCAAGAGTTCGTATCCTTATAAAAACTCATATATAGGCTCCCTTCTTTTCTTCAAGCCACTAACTTCGGTAATTAGGCTAACTAGGCATTCAGTTGTAAACAGGACAGAAAACAATGGTTTGTCCCATTTCAAAAGGTTTGTAGGGTCAGCCTAGTCTCACTGGGTTATATTCAAGTAGGCTGACCAGATATAACATTTGAAACAGGACTGAAAACAATGGCACTGTCCCGTTTCAAATGGTGTATGTGTTCAGCCTATCTATAATTATATTTTTCTTAATTTCTCTTCCACCCCACAAAACATTTTCATACTGTTGCTGTTCTGCTCCCTGAACTGACTTGTTCAGTACAGTTTGTATCTGATTGGAAGGTCATGACAATACTTTCTTTGTAGTGCAATCGTTTTCACATTAAGAAGGAAGTAGAAACATCTAATGGGATACCGCAGAAGAAATACCCTCAACTAATCTTTCTAAGCAGGACGACAATGAGTAATGATTACAGTTAATTAAGTTAGGCAACTTCCATTTCCATTCACTTAGCAGCACTGCTAATTATATACTCATTCTACAAGGTTTCTTTAGTTCTTCTGTAATTTGGATGCAGTACTCTTGGTAGGCAAGGGGATACTGTACGATTAATGAGCTTTCTCCCACCAACACCTCCCATTTCCTCCAAATGAAATTTCCCCATCTGGAAATTGAGAGTAGAAAAAGAAACAAGGGGGTGGGGGAAGCAGTTGCATTTTAACTTATTTCCAGCACAGCGTATATTTATAATTGCAGAATATTTTATGGTAAAGAAAACAGTGACATTTCATTTCTTTTAGAGCCTTGGGAAATTGTGGCTGATTTTAAAATAAGCACAGACCTTGGCTTTTAAAAATATAAATGGCAATAACACTTTATATTATATGCTTTTGTTCACTTTAAATAAATGTGTTGGGCACTCACTGTTTGCCAGGCCCTGAGTCTACTAAACGAAAAAGACAGAAGCCCTATGTCTGATTCTGGGTTTCTTTACATGGACCTCACTCATTCTAACAACTTACTCTTCAAAGAAAACTGGGAGAACTGCAGCTCTACTTGGGTATATTATTAATGAAGTACTTGAAAAAAATTAGTTTATGTGCTTTGGTCAGATGGGGATTGATGTACTTAAGAGTTTTATTTTTAATCTGAAAATCCACTTCAGTCTTATGCTCTGAGTAAACAATCATTACACAAGGCTGACACAATTCTATGTTCAAGAAGCAAGATTCAAGGTTTAACTTCAAATATAATCTCAAGTAAGTTATTTTTATTATTCCTTTTATTTTAAAAACTTGGGATTTATATAGATGGGTTCTTTTAATCAATCTTTAATAATCTCCATTTGCTTTAAGAATTAAGTGTTGCATTGTGGCTGGTATTTGGTTCAAGATTGTTTCAGATTTTTGGATTGATTTTTAAAGGTATATCTAAAGCAAGATAGTATTTAGATGCCAAGCACTTTCATTTTCATATTTTCATAGAAAGTTCAAATGTGTTTTGAGTGGCACTGGACGTTTCTCGAGTGTTTTTTTTTTCTCCTGGCTTCACACAGGTGCACAACTTTCTATGTCCAGTCTCTTTTTATGTGTCGTTTTTTCTGCTTCTCTTGCATAAATGAGTGCACTGTGGAGTTTACGTGAAGACTAGACAAAAATACAGGTGTCCTCATAATAATCAGCTCCTCTAATTCTCCTCTCTGACTTATGCTTCAGTCTGAGAGAAATCCCACATAAAGCAGCCAGCACAGTTATTACTAGAGGAACTGAGGTTACTGATTAGAAGGGAACGTAATCAGGTAGATTGAGCCTGTGAGGGAAGAAACCATTGCTGTGAGAGGGGAGTGTTTGCAAAACGTTCTCTGTGAATCTGGGAAGAATACCTCACTTTTCACGGCAGCTGGAGTAAAAGAAACAGGTGCAAAAAGACTGTACGTTTGTCTGCTTTTGGGAGACTGCTCAGAGATTATGTACCTGCTTTATCTGTGCCTGGCTATGACTCTACCTTCAGGTTTATCAGACCCCATAGAATGTGTAAGAGCAAAGTACCAACAGGGAAATCAGCAAAAAGCTTTCCTATGAAGGTGTAGCAAGCCACCGCAGAATTTGAAATGTCTGAGGTCTTATCTGGTGAGTAAAAGCTGCGGATAAATGCAACAGCCATTCAGAAGAATGATAAATACCACAAGCATTCGGAAACAGGCTTCTCCAAAGGTGACTCTTTTGGTCAATTAGCAACCTCTGGGAAAAATTTGGATCACTCCTATTCCATATGGATTTTTCTAAAAGTTAAATTGGGGCTTTTGTTGTGAGAAAGGGAGGGAAGGGTTTGACATCAATGACCTATAGGATAATGCAAATCAGTGAAATGAGAAGGGACCCAAATTCTACTACTTGGGTCATAGCTTTTATGAACTTTGTTTTCAGAAATATCAAGTTATTTCTAATATCAAGAAACAAAAAATATTCAATGACCCAGACCTTAATCAATAAACAATAATATTTCAATTTCTAAGGACCTAGACTGAATTCATGAATGCATTAGAAAACTAGTGTGAAGAATTTTTGTCTTAACAATAGAAACACCTATGTGATTATGTATATATACTTTCAAGCAATTTTTACCAAAGAAAAATAGTAAAGATTGTTGTGAATAACAATTTAGACATGATCATACATGCACAACTTATTGGGAAGCAAACTGGGCCACTGGTTGTAAACAACAATTCCAGGCTTCCTAATTACCTGAAATACTTAAGAATGATTTTAAAGAGTAAACATTTATTGTGAAATGCTAGCTTGTAAATGAAGTAAAAAGGTGTCATGATTAACCCTCTTATCCTTATTTTTAATTATAAGATATTTGAAAATTCTAAATTAGCCAAGATGTATTGTCAGTCTATACTAACTGTATATTTTAAACTACATTAATTCCTAAATTATAGTAACTTTATTAAAATTCAAATCTCTTCTGAAAAGTTTTTCTATCATTAGGAATATGGCAGTTTTTTTTTTTCGGAAAGGGAGAGCTAAAAAGGTTGAGATTAAATAAGCCTTTCTCAAATTACGAATGTATATTAGGAAAAAAAGTCCAATTTACAGTGTATTTGGATCTCAAGCTGTCTCATACCTTGATATGTAAGAAAAGCTACCCACTTTTCCAAGTCTTGGGTCTCATTTGCTCTGAACTAGGGGTTGCCATTTCTTACTTACTATAAGTGTTTGCCTTTTACTAATCTCTTTCTAAAGTTTTTGGTATTTTATATTTGTGTTTTATTCATCAGACAGATTGTCCTGGAAATACAGAGGCCAGTTAATGGTTTATAGTTCAAGCTGAGCTGAATATAGCTAAGCTCTGTCTTGCTTGACATTTCATCAAAAGCTGTGTTGATTTGCAATGTTTACCGACCTATTTATTGAACCCTCTCAGCTTGAACTATGCCACCAAGCTTGCTGACATTGTTGAGATTATCTCTAAATGCATGTACAAGCTAAGGAGGAAATAGAGAAATAGAAAAATAAATTAAAAGCAATCCTTGACCTATTTAATAAATTATGCTTATGTAGTTCCTTGATCTATTTGTTTCCTTCAAAACCCCGTGACATAAGTTTTCTCCTTTGATCTTCACAAAAACTGGAAGATAAACTACAGCAGTGGTTCTCAGCCTTGAGTGGGCGGCAGAATCCCCTGGAGAGCTTGTTAAAATACAGTTTGCTGGGCACCACCCCCAGAGTTTCAGGAGTCAGTACTTCTGAAGTGTGGCCCAATAATTTGCATTTCTAAAAGGTTTCTCAGGAGATGCTGATATTGCTGGTGTGGGACCACACTCTGAGAACCACTAAGAAGATGAGAAGATTATCATTTATGAATCAGAATCACAAAGATTCAGGTAGATTAAGAATTTGACTCCTGAGGATTTAACTAAATTCATGAGGAAATAGGAGCTCAAGAAACAGTCAGTAGATGGCAATTTATGTGTCAGGTAAATAGTTGGGGTTCAATAAACTTGTTAAATGAATGAAAAAAAAAGAATTTGATGTATGTTCATTATTAGAAACAAAATATTTATTCTCTATCTCTTAGTCTACCTACCTGGGTTCTCTTTACACATTGTTTAGACAAGTTTCCACTGCACAAGAAAATAAACACACACCTCTCACAAAACTGAGTTATTTGTTGAATTAATGACTAACACATTAAAATATTGACGTTTTGGTGAAATTATTATTCTAAAGAAATTAGCAATAATATTACTAAAGTAAAAAGTTGGTGCTCAGTTCTCAATATCCACTTTTAATTACTCCCTTGATTCTTATTGCCTGTACCTCCCTAAGTAAGGATTTAGTCTGTGATATTGTTAACAAAATGAAAGCATGATCCATGTTTTACAAGCACTTGAGTCTATAATGTACATCAATGTCTCCCATTTTGGGTCAGTAAAAACATGTTTTCGAACTTATTTTACTGAAGCCACAGTTTGGAAACTTAAACCATGGCAAGACTAAATATTTTACTTAATTATAATGGCTATTAAAAAATAAAAACATAGTTTAAGATGCTAATATAAATTGAAACATTCTAAAAATTATAACACTATGTTTTAAAGTTATATGCCCATTTGTTATGGTCCATTTCCTTCAGTGAATTTAAGCTTTGATATATTCTAATGAGGTACAACATTTAGCTTAAATGTATAAAATGGATAATTGAGTTTTAATAGAATCTGATCTAGATGTTCATAACTTAGAGTTGGAAGTAGGCAAGCCTTTAAGAAAGTAGAGATGTTTATTTTAATCGTTTTCTCAATTTTATTGATTAAATATATCAAGAAAATAGATATTGTCATTTATTTCAGGTGTGTAATGTATTCTTTTTGTCTAGTCTTACCTATTGCATGCTACCTATGTAGGCTTCAGGAATCATCGCCACTATGATGGCATTTTCATGTTATTTTTATTCACATTCTAAGTTGATGAAATGAGGGTGATGCTTAAAAAGCAACGTAGTATATTTCGAATATGTAAGATACATATGAAATAATTTATTTGGGCCTGGCTCAATTACCAGTTTATTATTTTTCACTTCCCCATTCATAGTTAAAGCAACTCACAATTACAAAAATGGACAATATTTATGATGATAAATTATGGTTTTATTATGACAATAAAACTATCTCTAATGGTGTTTCAGAGTATAAAATTGAGGAAAAGGACTAAAACCGTACTAGGTTTCCTATCACTTGGCTTGTATCATTGAAACCTTAGCTTTTAATACCTGCTTGGAATGTAACAAGCATTCAGAAAGTTAGCTAAATGAATGAATGAGTGAATCCTAGAGACAAATTTGCCCAGGAAAAAAAAAGGGGGTATTTTAATTTCCATTTTTAATGCTGTTTCATTTGGTACAAATGAATAATATGTATGACATTTTATTCTGATAGGTGTTAGATCATTAACTGAATGTGAGAACAAAAGGCATTTTGGTTTTTTGTTTCTATGATTCATTTTGGATTTCTTTGACAAACTCATTCGAGTCTTTCAGGATACAATCTATTTATTCACTTTTTCAGTTTTCTGATTTCTCATGGTCAGACCAAAATCATCTCTTCAGTTTCTCTCTCTCCCTCTCTCTCTCTCTCTCTCTCTCTCTCTCTCTCTCTCTCTCTCTCTCTCTCTCTCTCTCTCTCTCTCTCTCTCTCTCTCTCTCTCTCTCTCTTTCTCTCTCTCTCTCTCTGTCAATCCCTCCCTTCCTCCTTCCTTGTATTTTATTTTGGGCTAGCACTTGAAATTGAAATGGAATATGGGGGAAGGGAAAACCTGAAATAGATTGATTTTTTTCCCCAGCCAATCAGAACTCAGTCTCTCTGTTGTAGAGAACGTATTAACGAAAGGGTTGGAAGAAGGTCACCACCTGTTTGTACCTTCTTAGTCAGCTTTAAAGGTGCAAAACAAATGGGTTTGCTTTGCTTTACTCCACATTTAACACTCAAACCAAGACTGAACATAAACCTATTGAAAAATTATTTTCAATTAAAATCAAGTCACATGCAAATACAATGTGTAAACTTTTCTTTTTAAAGTTAAATGTTACATTCTGCCTGTGTGATGAATAATGACTAAAGCATGCTGTAGTTCTCACAAAATTATCAGGAAATCTAGACAAATCTCTTTCTAATAAAAAATGAGTGTCAATGGTGTCTAACAAAGCCCTTAGGAAAAAGAACGAGGAGAAGAAATCTTGCCATATAATTAAAGATAGTGAAATTACCTATCAAGGCTGGCTGTATTAGATTATTTGACAAAGATTTTGACAAAAAATTTTCAGTGTGAATTTAGTAACACACACACACACACACACACACACACACACACACATATATATATATATATATATATATATATATATGGAGAGAGAGAGAGAGAGAAATGTGCCTTACGGTAGAGAGTATCATTTATCCAACAGATTGTTATTTAACCTCCTTTGGAATCATAATTGTTAATCATAAGCTAAACTAAACTAAAAATAAAGTATACCACATGTGAAGCCATTGCAATGAATAAAACAATTTCTGTGTGAACTAGCCTGCTGTTCAAATTTGTTTATAGTTATGCTTCAGACACTATTTACTAAAATACTGACATACTATTGCAAACACAATTTTTAAACACTTACCTTGGAGGCTTCCAGGACTCTGGAAATATTTCTATTGGTTTAAAAACAACAAAACAACAATAAAAAAAAATACTTCTACTCAAAGCCATATATAGCACAAATAAAAAGATTCTGTAAAGAGAATTTTGAAACATAAAAAGATTTTGTGGTTCAGGTATTTCTATTTAGCCTGTTCTTAAAAGTCTGCAAAAAACATTTTTTTAAGTGAGTATTGAATAGAGTTTATAAAATTTAACAGATATTGGCATAGATTTGAAAGTTTGGAGGTAGTACATATTGACAAGTGGCAATGTGATGTCAAGGAGTTATTCATTTTAATGTTATTAGCCAACCTAAAATATATATAAAACACTCTTGCGTATTTTAGTAGACCAAGAAAAAAGTTTGCAAATAGCATCCCCAAAATCAACTGCAGAATTTGGGGGTTTAATTTTCCAATATTCAAATAATGTTATTGGACAAGGTGATTTATAATGTCCCTTTTATAACTCATAACAATGACTTTAATGAGTGTTTTCATAGAAGAGTAAAGTAAACAAGCTCCTAAAGGAGAAAGAAGACACAGATGTTGCTTATGCTCCCCCAGCTATTTTCTTCCCACCTGAGTTCAATGCAGTTCCTGGCTCACCCATCTCAGGAGTTCCTAACTCTAGCTCTGCTGTTCTGCTTGAAGGCATACTCCACTTACCTGCTGAAAACAGGCAGGAGTAAGCCAGACATATTGGGGGAGGAGGATAATGACACCAGGAGCAACCTTTAACTACTAGGGGATGGGGAGACATTGGAAAAGGCTCTCCAGCCTCCTCAACCTCTGGACAGTTCTGAGGCATGTCCTGCACTTCTTCTCAGAGGGTCGCCCATAGGATGAAACCCCAGTTGCCCCCAATAGTAACGTGCTCATTAATACATCCTTTATTGCCTCCTTCCCCTTCCTAATCTCATGTTCTCCACCTTCTCACTGTACTTGTTGAAATTAATTGCTAGATAAACTACACACACCCAAAGTCCTTGCCTCGGTGTCAGTTTGGGGAGAACGTAAATGAATGTAGGGTGTTAGAGATAAATTATTTCACATGCTTAAAAAACCAGGGCAAGGGCATTTAAAATGATAGAAGGAGAGAGGGCAAGGGATCTCAAATGGGATGACTTTGCTCTGTTTAGTAGCTAAAAAATAGTCATCCATCAATATGGAGCAGGAGGTAAAGGGGAAGAAAACAGTTTGTGAACCTGCAAAGCAGTGGGAAGGTTGAGAAGAGCTGCTGTCGGAAATGTGCCAGATTGTCACAATACATGAATAAAAGGCTCAAGGAACAGCAGAGAAAGTAGATGATGTCATCCATTTCTTTTTATTCTATCTTAATCTAAGTTACCCTTAACCAGGGTGATGGCCTCGACCCCAGCTTGTCTTCGCCACTTGTCTTTTTGACTCCTGCTCCGTTTCCCAACTAGCATCCAGAGTGATCATTTAAGAATCTAAACCAGTATGTGTTTATCTCTGGTGAAGGATCATTATTCTTCTGATAAATCCCATTATTTCCTCCTCCTCCTCCTTCCCTGTAATCTCGTTGTACTTCGGCCACACTGACCTGCTTTCATTTCTTAAATGCCAGACACATTCTGCTGTTGCGTCTGCCTGAAATGCTTTCCTCACCAAACCTCTACCTCTTCTGTCACTGAATATACTGTAACAAGCATATCAGGCACATTGGCCTAGCTTAATATGTATTTGCTGACTACCTTAATGAAAACAGAGGAGTAGGATTTAGTTAATGGTAGATAAATAGTAATTTACTGAAGCACAATCTCTACATCATTTGATGTTTCACTAGCAAATAGAAGAAAGAAGACAGTAGTTGTAATTCTGGAATGTGGCTTTGGAAAAAAAAATATATATATAGACTGTCCAGAAAGGATCCAGCCATATAATATGAAAATAGAGGCATACACACACACACATGCACACACACACACACACACACACACACACACACACGCACATATACTCTAAGGTGTTCTTTGTATGTAACACACAGTGTGTTAGCTATAGTCCCTGCTAGGCTAGACAGCATACCATGGATTGTGAAAATGGGAAAAGGTGAGGCTAATAGTAAGTATGATGAGCAAATTAGTAGGTTGAAGGGGTTAGAGTTAGTGTTGAGTACAGAAGTTGTAGTTGATAGTGGTAATTTTAGTGGGAAGTTCTTCTAGATCAGTGAATTATGCTAAGAAAGCCTGAAGGGTAAAAGTAGCATGTTGTTGTGGATAAGGAGATTGACATAGAAGGAATAAAAGTTAGTGTTGAAAAGTGATGTGACATACAAGGACAAGTAGACAAGTTGACTTGATTAATATAATACCCATGATGCAAGTAAAGCTACAATGTAACGGCTCAGCAAACCTAATTGCAAGGGACTTTTGAGGGCAGCATATCAGTTCATCACGTGCCAAAAATACTTCATTTCAGAGACTTGAGTTTTCTCATTAATTTTATCACTAATCCATTCATTTTCAAAATGTATTTCAGGATTTCACATCAGGTTGAATTTAAAGCTTCTATGCAGATGAAGGTTTCCTTTTCTTGCACTGAGTAAGGCCATCGGTCCTATTCTTGTGCTTAAGAGTGAAGCAAGCTTATGTTGGCTCTGCAAACAGGATTATTATATAACCAATTACTATTCAGACCATGTTACATTCCTTAAAATTACTCAAGGAAGAGTCTTGAACTTATTCAACCTGAACACATCTGATATCCTTAGCTAAGTAGGGTATGTAAATTAGAAAGTTCTGGCTTTACCATCAGACATACTTTTGCTCCTTAGGACTCTATGACTAACAACCAGAATTGTCTAAATTTCAAGAGTGGTCAGGTCTCCAATGGTCAGCTTGTTTCCCTGTTTCTGCTTCTTTTTTGTTCCATAATATATAATGCTACAAAGCAAATTTCAGCAAGTTGAGATGATCCTTTCAAAATGGATTTTCTTTCCATATTCCACTGGGGTATGATTTCAGACATCCTAGAAATGTTCCATGATAGAAAAAAATCAGATTCTCAATGACATGAGGAAATTATACAAGAACTAGGTAATTCTTTTGTAATCAGGAAACATGGGAAGAATTGCAACTTCCATGCTTATTGTGTGCCTTTGAAGAAATCTTTCATCCTTAGCAGGCCTCAGTTTTTACATCTAAAGATCTTAAATGTTCAAACCCCACACACATGCACACCCAAAATAATAACTATATGAGGTGATGTATGTATTAACTCACCTTACTGTGGTAATCATTTCATAGTACATATGTGTGTAGTCATTGCATTGCATACTTTAAACTTACATAATGTTATATGTTAATTATATCTCAACAAAGCTGGAATAAGCAAAAATCTAGTAGAATTAAATGTCTATTGTCAGTGAAAAACTGACAATAATGATATTTTCCTGACTACTTTCAGTAATTTCAGGGATCAAATAAGATAAAATATATAAGTGCAAAAAAGTAAAATGTAATACTAAATATGAGTTACTTTTAATAACATTATTCTTAATAACTATATAACCAAAATCTATGGTCCAAGGCCTTTAGCTGATTGGGTGTATATTCCCAAATCTAGTAGAATTATTTTTAAGTTGAAAACCATATGAATCCTCTCAGAATACTACATTAACTATGCACTTTTAATGGTTTGAGGTATGTTGCATTTATCTATATTCTCAGCGTAAAATATTCCTAGTTCTACATGGGCCTTTTCACTCACTCTTTTTTCTTGCTAGGCTCATTCTCCATTTCTGGAATCTTCTCTTCATTTTGGCTCTAAAGCTTTCTCATCTTAAAAAATCCATTCGAGTATTATAGCTACCACGTTTTCTCTAGCTGCTTCAAACCTTGCTAATTTCTGTGAACTTTTTTTACACATAATTATTTCTACTCAGTTCTTAATTTAATTACTTACTAATTATTTCCCCAGGATTTTCTTTGATTCTGTAACTTTTTATAAAGTTCTTAAGAGCAGGTGCTATGTTTTATATTTCTTTTAAATACCTCAGTAGGTATTCTTCATGTGTTTGATTCATTGTTTACAAAAGAGTAAGCACCAGATAGTATGTTTTTAAACACTATATGACTAATACTGTATTCATAGACATGTTTCTTTTGATGAACATATATATTTATCATATTTATTGGCAGTTTAGGCACAATCCATAAAATGGACATCTCTCTACTGTAATGCCTTTTCTTTGGGAGATCCCTTCATACACTTATATTAAAAGAAAAAAAATCCATCCCCTTGTCTGTGATGGAATATTGTTCATTTCTGGCTTCGACTACACTATAATCTATTCTAGCTTTCTCTCACTTAACTTCCATAAAAATTTGATATATGTGGAGTGAATATCTCAGAAGAAAGTAAAAAATTAACTTTCATTATATATTTTTATTTTGTGAAAAATGATATGGTTGTTTTTTTATGTATTTCATTAACTTATTCAACAAATATTTAGTAATAATCACTAATGAAAAAAGGCATGTTCTTATGATATAGTCATTGTTAATACTGAAGTAGTGTTTTCCTACATATGCAGTCTGGCAGAAGTACCGCCGTTTTTTATGAGCTGATAATCTATACCAAAATTTTTTATTACAAAATCATAAGCATGTAATTCTGTAACATAACAATGTTTTAACTACTTAAAAAGGGGCACTACTTCTGCCCAACCCCGTATTTTCAATGTTCATGCTAACTGAGAGTATATGTTGTGGAATGATTGATTCCTGAATGTCCAAAATGAGGCTGATTGCTTTGTTACAAATACTTACAATTTTCCTCAGTGGTTGCTATGAAGGTACAGAGTATTTAGGAGAACTTTATGACATGAGTTGACAGGTTGAGCATGATTAACCATCAGTGTACCTCCCTAGTCCGATCATTCTTCCCTGAGGGCTAGAATGTAGGGCTTTTGAGGCTATGCTCTCATATAAAGAATTATACAAGTGTTAAACATAAGCCCTATTAATAAAGCACATATTCTACTTTTTGGATGAACTGCTGTTACACATCTATGAAAATACAATATTATTTATGTAGGCATAATAATGGCTTGTACAGTATATTTCAATTTGATAAAATAAACTTAAAATAAATTTGAGTTAGCAGGTTCTTATGTTATTTGTTTTTCATTTCTCATTTTCTATTTATGCTCCTCTGGTGTAACCTGGACTTTTTTTTTTAACAAGCTTACTATACAAGAAATTTTGCTTTTCAAAATAATGAGTACTAGAGGCAACTGTAAATGGAAATACAAAATGTGAACATTCTAAAGGGCTTTAACTTTTACCTACACATTTCTTGGAGTATTTAAATTATCTTTTCAGGATCATACTGGCATACATTCCCATTATACAATAACATGAGATTGGGAATATTATGGAAAAACAGTGTACTTTAAATCTCTAAAATACGTTTTGATTTGATTATGTTTCATTAATTATATTGCATTTATACAATAGCCTGTGTCTTACTATTTTGAGGTATACATTCAAAGACTAACATAGCACTGTTGGCAAGTGATTCATCTACCTGTGAGTATATCTACAGTTCAGTCATTCTAAAACATCTAATAGTCTGTGAGAGATAATTTATTTTTCTCATTACATTACGTAGTCATCATGTTAAAATGCAATATGTACAAGTGACAACTGATCTTTAGGAAAAAAAAAAAGAGTCCCTGTATCACTCCTGTAACATTTGGAATTAAATTCATTAACCAAAATAATACCATGCTTCATCTTTTAAATTTTGCTTTCTTAGCATCTGGTCCTTAGTCTGGCTAATTGCATTATAATGGTTCTGTGTTGCAACAGATGGAGAAGATTTTTTTCAGGAATGATAATTTTGTTTCATATTTTGATATACCTGCTTTGCAACTGTCATTCCTGTTTATTAGAGCCAGAGAGAGATCAAACCTGTTTCAGTTTTCATTTGAAAAGTATGAAAAGCTCAACTTTGTTCAAAGATCAGAAACTCTATAGTTTTCATATTAAAAGCTTTTTTTTCCAATTAGTTTGTTGAGTATTGTACTTCTGGTTCTAAGATCAAAAGTAGTGATTAGCCATGAAATGGCTAGTATAATGAACAGTGCCTAGCCCATTTCCTTTTTGTTTGTATGCAATTAATAGTGTTACTTTGAAATGTTGAATGAATTAATATATTATTAGAGCTAACAATGGGCTAACTTCTTATGGTGAATATAATAAAGTCTTACAAGGAAGAGTCCATTTTTAGGATAATAATCTAAATAGTCATAACTCAGGTGAACTATGATCAAGTCATGTGGTAAGGACTATAAGGATTCTTCCTTTATCTGATATTATCTGATAAAAATATGATAGTATCATATTTTACCAAAATATTGCTTTTTTACTTGGAGAGAATAGACTGATGCACTTCCAGTTATACTAAAAATTTGTTATTATTGCTAAAAAAGCCCATTTTCTTCTTCAGGCAATTATTTATTAATGTCTTTAAAATTAAATAGCAGTATATCATAAAATCTGTTTAAATTTTTCTGAATTTAGAAATAGGTCTTGGGTAGGAAAGTTAGAAATAGATTATTTTAACTCTGGAATAGTGAAAATTATATTGTATTATATGCATATTATAATATGTCTATTTGGTGAATGTTTGAGATTTTAGATAGTTGCTTTTTGTACTCTTATAAAGAGTTTTATTGTTGTTGGAAATGTCATTTTGTTTATCCTCCAGTTTGATTAAATTTAGCAGAATAGTAAGTCACCTATAGCTATATCAAATATACTAAAAATAAAATAAGAGAAAGAGGGAAATTAATCATGGATTATTGGTTTATACTATATCAGACATCAGGCTATTGGGAAACAGCCAAATGATAGGCTCATTTTCTTCCGTAAGTATTGGGCACGGTTCTTAATAAATAAATAGCGCTGTGTCAGGAAACAGATCATTTTTTTTCTTACTTACATTATCTAATAGTGAAATGCCCTTCAATGTGTCACTTAATATTGTTAGTTTCATAGTTGTCCGTTTAAAAGGCCAAGACTGGTGATAGTTTGCCTCTCCTATCCTCAGGATGTACTGTAGAATTGCTTAGATTCCGTATTTAGAAGATAAAGCTTCATGGGAAGTAATGTTGAGTATGAGGACGTAATCGGCAAGTACAAAAAAATACAAGGGCTGGCCGGAAAAATCCAGGCATAACTGCCTCTATTTTTCATATTACATGGCTGGATACTTTCCAGGCCGCTCTTGTATAACAAACACAATTTTCTTAGTCACAGAAGCTTTTTAGTTTTCAATCTTATATGTCTAAACAAAAGAATATACATAGCATCATGTGTGCTACCCACTGACAAACTGATGTGAAAGTATCGAATTTCTTCAGGTGTTGTGATGTGATGAAGGCAATGATAAAATTGGTGTCCAAACCATCAAAACCCAGTTCAATCACCATTCACCAAAATTCATGGCGCAGTTAGATTGTGCCAGTGGTTTTGTTCAGTAATAAAGACATAGGTGAATAAATCAAAACCCTGCCCTTGAAGTCATACAGTCAAATTGCAGGGTTCTTAATCTGGAAAAAAAATTGCAACTTTATTTTCACTAACCTCTAACTGAAAATTAGCATTTTTTTTCCTATCGTAAAGATAGGAAACATACTCCAGTATTACCAGTGTCTGTGTTATCATCAGTATTTTTATATAAAATCCTAGTTGGGGAGATTTTGAAAGATCATTTATGTTAACCACTATTTTGAATTGATATTAATTAGTATATCGTCAACTAGTACATTAATAATCACATATACTGAATATTTCTATATTTAATATTTGATAACTAGTATATTATAATATAATTAATTTTCTTTGTATTCCTATCTGATTTTCCATTTTATTTTATGCATTTAAAAACATTCTGGAAAGTGTTCCATATGCTTTACCAGATGCTACAGGGATCCACAGCACAAAAATAGTTAAGAACATCGTTTCTAGAAGACACACAGGCAAATGTGTATAATACCATGGTACAGAACAATAATAGAGGCACATACCAGATGCTGTGAAATTGGGCATGACTATCCCAGCCAGGAGGCCTGGAAAGGCAGTGTTTGATTTGGTCTTGAAGCAAGTGTAACCATTTTACTAGTGGTAACATGTGAGAGAGGCCATTCTTGAAAAGAGAAAAATAGGTGCAAAGTTACCTCATTGGAGCGGGCAGGGTCAAGGATCAGAGAGCAGCTTAGTGTGACAATGTAAAAACATTTCTATGTCTTTACTTTTGAGAGGCATCTTATGCTGTTTACATTTCTCAATGTGTAGAACTCTGTTGCCAAGTCATTTTGATTAATCATTAGTAAGTAGAAATTATCCTCTGGCTTTTTATTTTAACTGGCCATATTTTATAAAGAGTAACATCATAGACAACAGCAGGAAACATCAAAGAAGAGATCAAAGCTGTGTCAGCTTTTTAAAGCTCTCGTTATTTCAATCAACATCTACCTGTAAGAAGTAAAAATGAATCTGTTTCACCTTCCCACTTTATCATCATGTTTTCAGATAATGATCAGTCACTTTTTCTGGCCTGTGGGCCATAATTGGCTACCACTAAATTTCAAGAGACTGAGCTACATAACTGGATACTTTTTAAAACACCTACAGAGCTGTTCTTCAGTTATAATGGTGCAAGGCAGCTTTATTTGCCATGCACAGACTTCCTGTGTTTGCATTTTATCTGGCTTTCTGGGAGAAGTGTCAATGTGACTATCTAGTAGATGAAGGTCATTCCAGGAAACAGCTATGATTTCAAGGAAGTAAAGAAAAAGTAACCTGAAAGACAACACTAATGGACTCAGGTAGTCTATTTAAGCTGCTTCCTTCGTCTTATTCTAGACAACATTGTTTTGCATTCCTTGTTGAATGAAAAGGTTCATTTCTTTGTCTTCTTTTTTTCCTTTTTTTAAATCTTACTTCATTGTGGTATGAACACTTAATATGAGATTTACCGTTCTAACACAATTTTAAATGTGCAATACAGTATTGTGAACTATAGGTACAATGCTGTACAGCAGATCTCTAGAGCTTATTCATCTTGCTTAACTGAAAGTTTGTGCCCATTGATTAGTAAGTAACTCCAAATTTCCCATTTTCCCTCAGCCCATGGCAATTACCACTCCTCTCTTTGATTCTATGAATTTGATTATTATGGATACCTCATATAAGGGGAATTATGTAGTATTTGTCTTTATGTGACTGGCTTCTTGCATTTAGCATATTACTCTCTAGGTACATCCAGTTTTATCAAATGGCAGGATTTGTTTCCTTTTTAAGGCTGAATAATATCTCTCTCTCTCTCTCTGCCTGTGTGTGTATGTGTGTGTGTGTGTGTGTGTGTGTGTGTGTGTGTGTTCACATTTTCTTTATCCATTCTTTCATCACTGGGCATGTATGTTGTTTCCACATCTTGGCTATTGTGAATAGTGATGGTATGAACATAATAGTATAGATGCATCTTGAAATCCTGATTTCAGTTCTTATGGATACCCAGAAGTATAACTGTGGTATCATATGGTAGTTCTAATTTTAATTTTTTGAGGAACCTCCATACTGTTTTCCATAGTGGCTGTACCATTCTGCATCACTACCAACAGTGTATAAGGATTCCAATTTCTCCATGTCCTCACCCATATTTCATGTGTTTTGTATTTTTAATAATAGCCATTCTGACAAGTATGAGGTAATATTTCATTGTGGTTTTGATTTGCATTTTTCTGATGATTAGTAATGTTCAGCATGTTTTCATATACCTATTGGCCATCTGTATGTCTTCCTTACAGAAATATTTATTCAAGTTCTTTGCCCATTTTTAAATTGGGTTCTTAGTTTCTTTGTTATTGAATTATAGCTGCTCCTTATATGTCTTAGAGATTAATGCCTTATCAGATATGTGGTTTACAAATATTTCCTCCCATTCCATAGGGTTCATTTCTTAAACAACTCTTCTAATAATTCTCTCTAAGACTGTTATTACTGATCTTGATTTCAAATAGGAATCTGCAGATGGACAATAGTTAACCAATCAAAATTACATTTGAAACTTAATAGCTATGCATAATTTTCAAAAAATAAGTGTGGGCATATTTCTAAAAGTAATTGAAGTGGGGAAACAATATTCCAGAGTGAAATATAACAAATCAAAATATATAACACATAAAATTGTGGTCAAACAGGTCATAATTGAATTTATATCATTGGTAGTATAAATTGGATATATAATATATCTACATTACTAAATTTTTAACCTGCCAATAAAATTGATAATACGAATATATTATTCTTTTAAGAGTATCAGCTTTAAAATTGCACAGACTTCAGTTTATATAGAATTACACATCACTCTTTTGATGTGTAATTCTATATAAATTTCTGAACTACCTGAGCTTCAGTTTTCTCATGTGTAAAGTTGAACTGGAAAAAGAAAGCTAATAGAACTAACAAAAGGACTAATTGTACTCAAATGTGGAATTGGTATTTGTAAGCCCTTCAAAAATGATAGTTATTCTAATTACTTACTCTCATTAATGGAAACATTGGTTTTAGTGTTGGTAAAACAATATATTGTTGATGTAATATCCAGCATAATTTTACTTCTCACTAAATCAATCCACTTGGCCTTCATCACTTTCCTATAAACAACTTTTAAAAAAAGTTTTTATTTCTATCAATAAAAATATTTACTTTATTAAACTTGGAGGTTAGTTTCAATTAAGGAATAATGTTTCCAGATAAAAAATGTATACTTTCATGTTCACATGCATTTCATTTAAATTCGTCATTAATTTATAAAGACTCTGGAATTATGGCATGAATACAATAATTAGAGTTTTTGCTGAATGAATGAATGAATCAATGATTCTTTAGGAACTTGACTCCCTCCATACAATTAATGCTTCCTTTAACACATTACAAACTCTGTCGCTTTGTTTTCATTTCTATTATGAATGCAGTTTTGTTATCTTACCCATGAATCACCATGCATAAATTTATAGTCAATTTTGGATTTTAAATAATCATTATAATGGAACTTATACTCTATCAGGTGTCCCTTCCCTAAATTGGAGTTTTTGTATTTCTAAATTTTAAAAACTGTGGATTTAAATTTAGTGTCTCTATTCCCCTGAACTATTTACACATCTCCTGCTGCATTTCTATTATAATAAACTTTGTTAACTATGTCTTGACAGCAATTGGTATTTATTCCTGGCCCTTTGGCATTTTTGATGCTTAAACTTCTTTTTTGAAAGGTTCCCCGTTGATGCATTATGAGTTAATTCCTGCTTGTATTGTGACATCTACCTGACTTCCACCAAACCTTTTAGCCTCTTGCTGCAGTAAATTGAAAACTGCCATAGCGTGACAGGTTGGAGGCTGGAAACATGACCACACAGAAAACAACAAAACTGTCTCAAAATCTGTATTGCTTTCTCAATTTCACGGCCTCAAGTAACTAGATAATTTTATATTTCTAATGCCTGTCAGCTCCAACAGAATCTTATAACTAACTAAAATTTCTGAAATAACACGGTTTTACAGGGGGACCTAGGTGAAGGTAAAGGACATATTCAAAATGTCGAAAGAATAGCAAGGATAAAAGAATAGGGAGAAAACAGGGAACGAAGAGCATTTCTGAATGTTTGTAGTTAGGCTTTAGAAGATTGCTGGCAAATAATTTAATGAACAATATTTCATAGAATATTTCATCAGCACTTACTGTGTGCAATTTGTTGAGCAATGTGACTATATATAAGATTACAGACTTCTTCCTATGAGAATATACTTTTTTAAATGTTCGAATTAGAGTTGTGGATAAGACTTTAAAGTAATGTTTAGCTATTGTTAATTTTGGTTAGGGTGAAGGAACAGTTTAATCATATTAATTAAACTGGTTATTTTGTTTACTTACACTTTGCTCCGATGATGAGAAGGAGATTCATATTTGAGAATGAACAGTGGCTTCTGGTCTCTAATTTGAGGGTGTTCACACTGTCATTAAGAACAACCACTATTTTGTATTATGACTGATACTACCCTGGACTGTGAATCTTACCCATTTTTATAATTTTGCTTTCCTTACATGGACCTCTGAAACTGAATTAAGAATGGTTCAATTTCAGTATGTAAGAATTTTATGCAAGTACAAAACCACTATGGTGTTACTTAAAAATATGAATTACATGTAATTCTGTGCTAAAATAAAGCCTTATTTAGGTGTGCTAACTCATTTAGAATTTATATAATATGACCAGATTCAAAGAGAAGTTTACCTGTGAAAGGAGTCTGTTAAGTAAATCAATATTGTATTCATGATGCAAGAAATTATGTAAACTCTTAATGGGCACTGTCAATTCTTCTTTGGCCAAAAACTATTGATATTCTACTCTTAAATTACACTCATTTATATTGTTCCCCTGAGGACCTAGTTAATCATCAGTTAGGATAACCTAATGTGAACTATCATTCTGTTCGTAGGGAAAAATATTTAAAGAAATAATGATTTGCTAAAGATTTTTCATTATTTTTGTCATTTTTATAAACTAGCCTTAATTACAAGTTTCCTATGAAATTAAATTTTCTGTATTACTCTTTGGGAGATTCCTCGTATTTCTGAGTTCATGTTTTTAAGAAATAGGGCTCAGGATAAAACAAGGCATTAAGTAAGTAATTATACTTTTTCTGTGGGTCAGTTAATGGAAATACATTGAGCACTCTAAAACTACAACTTAGTTTTAAAATAAGTTAATGTCTAGCATTCATAGGAAATGTGGCCATATTTGATATAATACCAAAAGAATATCTTGCTAAGAATTAATATTACTGAATTTTTAGTTGTATTCTAAGTTTTAACAGGTATTGTTAGTTACTTACCAAACAGCCTTATTCCAGTGTCCTTCCCAGAAGAATTCTGATTTTGTTCAGATATCCATCCACACTATTTGGCAATAATCTTCAAGGGAGATAAGATCCTAACCCCTTGTCACAGTAAATGAATCATACTTCATTCATTTCATTCATGTGTTCCTATATCCCTTGCCATTTATATTTAAGTATAAAATGGGATACAATTTTGGTCAATGAAACATGGGGCAAGTTTTTCTTAACAATGAAAAAGCTTCACTTAACAAGTAAATGGTTGTGATTTGGTTCAAGATATTTATGTATCTATAATATATATATATTATAGATCTATAATATATATATCTATATGTATAGATAGATAGATCTATATATATATATATATATCTATAATATATATATATATATATATATATATATATATAATTTAAAATGTAGACTGTCCATTGATTCATTTATTACTCAATAAGTACTTACTGAACTGTTAGATGCAATAGACTGTGGATGTGAACTAGTATACAATGTGTAGTAACACATTTTCATTAAATAAATTAGGGATTCACAAAACTGAATTATTAGTATTCTCTTACTTTGGAAAGACTTTAATCTTAGCATTAAATGTTGTACTTTGTTTTTTAATTAAAATCTCCATTTCTAAGAAGTTTTTGATGAGAAAATATTTGAGAAGTTATTTTATGAGAAATTTCGAAGAGGAAAATATTTAACTGTGCAAGCAGTTAATTAGAACTTTGTCAAATAACATTGTATTTAATTCCTTGAAAGCCAACACATTATACTCAGTGAAGTGTAACACTAGACTTTTTTAAGTAGAATAGTAAATGAAAAATTTAGTCTTCTGGGGTAATAGTCCTTCTTTGGGGTTTCTTACTTAGAAAAATTTAATAACATGCTATTGAAACACATCACATTTTTTTAAATTCATTTTTATTGTTAGATTTATTGGGGTGACATCTGTTAGCAAGGATTATATAGGTTTCAGACATACAATTCTACATTTTCTAAAAATTATATTAAAAAGAATTTTTTAATTTCAGAACCAAGTCAAGGAAATAGTAGAGGAAATATTCTTTTATTTCAAAGAGAAAAAATTCCTATTGTGACAAGCAAAAAGTTTGAACTAAATTAAATATGACACTTAGAAATAGCCTATGAAATCCCAAGAATCTAGAGAACTATGGTTATTATACTGTCTTAGAAATGTTTAGAATGTTTGAATTTGAATTCAAACTTGGATATGAACTTCTAATTTTAACTTTATATAGTTTGGAATTAATTTTTTAAACCTTTGAAAGTTTAATCAAAGTAGAAAGATAATTGGAGTACTAGAGTAATGGAAGAATAAACTCATATAATCCAAAACTCTTCAATGACCTTAATTTGAGCAATTTTAAAAATAAGCAGGTTTACTGAAACAAAAAGAAAATCAGTTTTATGAGTATAACCAAAAGGAAGGAAGGAAGGAAAGAAAACATGTGAGACAATACCATTTTTTCATGTTTATCATTTACTTCCTCAATTTCAAAAATGGAATAAACCTTTATTAATTGTAATATATTAGATACTGTGCATTAAGGACACTATCATATTACATCTTTCTAACAACCATTTGAAGTAGTTTTTCTTAACCCCTGTTTTTATTGATAAAGACAGTGGGCATCATGGAGATTAATTTACACAAACTGTTACAGTTACTAAGTGGCCGAATTTATAACTTATATTCAAATGCGAACTAAAAACTATATTTCCTTAGCTTTATTAAGACATAAACAATACAGATGCCAATTTCATATATTTAGGTGAATTTTTCTTTAAGTTTAACACCAAATAAATAAACAAATTTTACAACCTCTAACAAAGCACTTTTAATTCTTAAAGTAGGAATTTCAAAAGCAATGCTAAATTCCCCTTACTAACTGCTTTTCAGAGTCTCACATTAGTCACATGGCTGTAGAATATGCATTCCATTCTCTTTCCCTACCTGCTGCTTCCTAGTTGACACATGCTGAACATTCTATCCACACATTATAGTTGTTTTTTTAATTATTTTTTTTTGTTTGGTTCCCTGAGTGAGGATCAAACCCAGGCCATGGCGTTGAAAGCACCTGTTTTTTAAAATTTAAACATTTCCTAGCAGTTAATGACTTTTAGAGGACTTGAATTTAACATAAAAGGATTAGTATAGGTACATTGTTGAGAAATTTTTCCAAACCTTTGTTTATTTTATTCATGATAATTCAGTGAAATTTTATACTTGATACACATATAATTCTATTTAAAAACTCTGAGTTGTTTATCTTTGCTTAGTGCTTGTGGTTTTCCTTTTTAGCTCGGAAATACGTGGTACTTAAAAGAAATTTTTGAAGTACAACTTTAAAATGAAGAAGAAAAAAAAACGCCCACATCTAACACATTTTTTCCCTAAACATTTTTTTCTTTAACATAGCTAGTTTGGGGAGTGTTTAATTTTGCAGCATAAAATTTAATCATCAATTAAATTGCTTTGTAATATTCTAGCATATGATTATAGTGTACAACTGATGTTAACTAGGTGTGCCCTTGTATGATTATTCCAGTTGTTTGAAACCAACATCTCACTGGATTGAGCCAACATCTAGTCGGTGTCCATGGATAGATGTCCATGCCATAATGCTTTCTATATGTATTTTTACAAAATTATCCACTGTTAATTTATTCTTTATCTTCTAATGTTGCACATTAGGACTGTTACAGAATTTTGGTATTTTATACATTGCTACAATTAACATTCCTGTACATAAGCCTGTTTGGTTTTCCTTGTTGTCTAGTTGTTATCTTGTGACCAATCAAAGGGTATATAAATTGTATTTCTTGATTATAAATAAAAGGATAAAGAATCATAGCACTCTGTCTTCTTAAAGATGTTATATTTTAAAAACAATTCATTTTGCTTTAATGACGATGAAAAATTTATGCCACTATGTAGCAAATATCTTAATTTTAACATACAATGAAAGCAATTCTAGATACATGTTTTTAGATACATATGAGTAGAGCAAAATATGTTCATAAATTTCTTTTATGTTAATTTCAAGTTATATTTTGGCCTTGTACTAACTCTACAGAATAGTGATATATCTTCTATAAATCAAGGATTTATTTATGATCTCAGTTTGTCTGCTTATCTCTCAGGGCATCAGCAGGAAATGGGTAAAGGATGAGAGGTAGTAACAGGGTAAATTACAAGATGTATACAGGCTTAAGGAAAAGTAATGGGAAGGTTCAGATGATCCTAGCAATAGTAAAGGCATCAGCCACCCCTACACCTGAAGAGGTACTGGGAGAGAGTAATTATTAGAAACTGCAGATACAGTAAGTAGGTATAGGAGAGGCCACCCAACCAGAGCTGTGGCCTTTGGAAGAGAAATACAGCCACTGCCAACCTGAGCACTGACAGAGAAGTAGCAATAAGAGAATATATCCTTCAGACTCATTTGAAATTGTGTGTGTGTGTGCACATTTACACACACTCCCAGTACTTAAGAGAGGGGGTTGGGTTTGTCTTGGGTGCTAGGTTCTGACAAATTTTTTACAATTTTTCTCATATACAATGGTAATAGACCTGTTAAAAAAAATTGGTTGGCACTATTAGGAGCTATAAGTCCAAAGGTAATTTGCCCTCAGGCATACCACCAATAGATAGTATGTAGTAGGATTCAAATACAGCTATATCTGACCCCAAAATCCATATTAACCAAAATGTTTTAACACATTTAGTGAGAAAGAAGGTGAGGTGACAGGAGTCTGAGAATTCAAAGCAAATAAGCAATTTATAGGTAGTTGAGGAAGAGCGGAACATGTAATATGTGCCAGGTGAATTTTTGCTAGGCTACTCAGAAACAATGGGAGATGGGGGTGATCTAGTTAATAGGTCCCTGCTTGCCACCTTCCTAGCATATTTATTCAAATTAGGCTAAGGTAAGTAAGTTAAGATTTCTTTCCTGGAGTAAGTCTTAGGCAGGAAAGGGTGGTGGGGGAGGAGAGTCACACCATATTTCTGAGTCTTCTGTTTCCTTTTTTAATTAAATTTGTTGGGATGACATTGGTTAGCAAAATTATATAGGTTTCAGGCCTCTGAACACACCCAATTTCATCTGATCTCTGAAGTTATGCAGGATCATGGCTGGGTAGTACTTGGATGGGAGGCTTTTGTTAAGAAATAACCAACTTAAAATCAATTTCGTAGAAGGAAGTTTTAGGGTGGCAAAACTTCGGTCCCCTTCAAAATTTAAATGTGCTATGCTATATTATAGGTAAAATCATACAAGCAAACTGCAACACATAAGTAGGTAAGTTCCTCTTAGTGACAGTAAGTGCTATTGCTCATATAGTGTTATAAAATAGAATGTTCTGAAATAGAAGTGTTTTTTATCTGCAATGAGCAATGCAGTAGTCAGTAGTCATATGTGACTATTAAGCTCTTGAAATGTGACTAGTATGACTTAGAAACTAAATTTTAAAATGTATTTAATTTTCAACAATTAAAATTCCAATTGCCTTATAGATGGATATTGTTTAAGTCCACACAGAGTAGTGAAGGAAATAAGATAAAATGTTTAAGTACTGAAGACAGCTAATTATAACTCCAGTGTAAGTTTCACTAGGTGGTCACTGTCATGATAATAATTCTGTAATGGCATCTACATAATTTATTTTTGTATCCCTTTCAAAGGATGTGGAGAAGGAGGTAACAAAAGACGGTAAACCGAGAGCATAAACTTTTAGATGTTTGGTAATGAAATGTAACTAGACCTACCCATATTTGAGATTGCCATTGTTTCACTATTTTGAATCAGGAGTTTGTTATAGGGAACTTCCTTTATTTATTTATCCATTCATTCATTCATTCATTCATTCATTCATTTATTCATTCATTTTGCTTCCATTTGGCACTAAAATACCTGTGCTAGTGGTTCAAGGAAAAGTTTTAAACTTTTTAAATACTGTGTTCATATAGGAAATATGAGATAAAAAAATAATTCTAAAATGTTTGTCACATAAACAGCTTATTTTCTCAGCTAATACATGAGATTTTTGGAAACCCTGTATTGTTATTTGCTTTTTGAGGATTCCTTATAGCTCTTGAGTACATAGAACTGTTCTGAGACCAAACTGGGTAATTTCTTGTAATTTTGATGCCTCTGTAAATCTATATTTATTGAATCCCAGAATATTGAAAATGTCAAACATTATCATTTATTTATGGATCTTTCTTTATTTAGCAGTCCCAGATGCCCTGGACTAATGCAGCTGAGAAGGGACACCAGTATGCTTGCTATTAGTATTTGTATAGTTCCTTGGTTGTTGTAAACCAAGCTGGTCCAACCCGTGGCCTGCAAGCTACACATGGCCCAGGATAGCTTTGAAGGTGGCCCAACACAAATTCATCAACTTTCTTAAAACATGATGAGATATTTTTTGCAACCATTTTTTTTAAACTCATCAGCTATTCTTTTTCTTCCAGTGTGGACCAGGAAAGCCAAAATTTTGGAGAATCCTGTTAAACTTTCCCTGTTAACTAAAGAAACATTGTCACCAGAATATCACATTGCTTAAAACAGGGCACACTGTTCCTCTGAAACATTTTAATTTACCAATTAAAAAAAAAATATATATATATATATATATATATGTGTGTGTGTGTGTGTGTGTGTGTATACTAAAGCATTATTTTGAAATACAGCTTTAGTTTACCTACCTCTATAAAATCTCTAAAGGCAGAGAACAGATTCAAACATGCATTTACCAAGCTTCCTTGTTCATCTATTTATTTTATGTCTTTCCAAATTTCTGGAAGAAGTCCTGTCTGATTCAGCACTCTTAGGAGGCACCATAAATTTGAAGCTATTAAAATAGCTTGCAGATTTATACTAGATTTCCATTATCTATCCAGTCTTCTTTTTGGATATCATGTAAATATATGTGATATGTATAGTGTGATTGATTTCTAACAATCTGTCACCATTTCAAAATGGCTTGGAAAGCATTCATCGTAAAAGTGAATGCTGTTATTTGTGCTACATATGTCTCTTTAAGAGGCAAACAATATTTATGAAAATAGGAAAATTTAAATATGACAGATTTATGATCTGGAAGTAGTATAAATAGCCTTAAAATTTGCTGATACCCAAGTTTGTGCATAGCAAAAAGAGAAGTTTTTAAAAAAACAGTTTTCACTTCATTGCACTACCACTCTTGGTACTTGATACAAATTGAATATAAATTAGTGAACAGCCTATAAATGCAACTTGAGTGCTGACTAATACTACTAGCCTACCTTTTAGGTTCCCTTCTAACTGTTCTGCTTGCCTGAGAAACCCATAACAAGGGATATAAAGAGATTGTTTTAATATGTCAAGTGAATTGTTTACATGAAAAACTGCATTTCCATAAAAGGCTGATCTAGAAACGCTAACATTTATGTTGCTCACTATTTCTGTGTACTCACATCACCAGTGTGACTGTTGCTTGATTTGTCAGAAGTAATGAAATTTTAAAAAGCAGTTGCATGAGCAAATACATCCACTATCAACATGTACATATTTGCAGTTTAGCAAGTCATTTACTTTTGTTTAAACATTTAAAACTTTTGTGTGCATGTATGTGTTGTACACATTAGGGTATTATATAATTTTTAAGTTTATATTTGTACAACTGTATGTGTGTGTACAGAGCAAAATTTTAATTACCTTAACAAAAAGTAAACATAGGCATATTTTGCGTGTACTACTTTGTATTAAATATGTAGTTTATTGATCTTCAAAAACCACATTTAGTTTTGTTATGCAGTTTAATACAAAATGAGAACACATTGCTTTCATTTTAAATATTTTATCTATTCTAAAATTCTGGCTGCCTCTTAATACATCAATCTATCTTGCTTTCCCCAAAATGCCCTTGACACTAGCCAAACAAAATGCCTTGCTTTTTTAAAAATATATTGTGCAATTCCATATAACACATGAATAGTTCTCTTCCAGGGATACCCTTCCTCCCTGTATATCCTCCTTCTTGATATTTCTTCTAGTCTACTAAAAGGTCCACTTTCTGATTCCCTTGTCAAGTCCTGCTGAAAGTACTGGCTTGTCTCTCTCAAAAGACTGTAAGTTCATTGATGGCAGACTCTGGGACTATATTAGTATCTCCCAAACCTTACACAGGGCCTGGCAGAGTTTGGTTATACAGGTTAAGGTTGTTAAATGTATGAAGAAATGACAAAATGATAACTGCTTTCTACAGCTAATTATGTGTAAACCAAAAGTTAAATGATCAGTCTTTCTATGAGCAAAAGGTGCTTGTTAAGTTCACAATTAAATCTGACTATGAAGATGGTACTGCATTAGCAATAATGGACTTACACATTTCGATGTTTCTGTTATGAAAGCAACCCATCATCATGGAGTCAGGATCTGCAAACATTTCTTTTAAGGTGTGTATAAGCTCATGGCAAATTTATGTTGCCTCAATTGTTTTGATGGTCTGAATTTTCATAAAAACTCAACAAAGCATTTAAAATGCATTGAAAACATTAATGTTTTAGTGATTTTTGTTAAAAGATGTAGGGCTCTATTATTAATATATGTGTGATTAGAATTGAAGGCCATTCCAGGTTATGACATAGTTTATAGTGTCCTAGTTATTATCTGCGCCTTTCCATAGCCAATGGGAAATAAAAGTTTGGTTCTGAATAATTTACCCTTGCATTGTATCATTTCCATCAAAATGTATTATAATGGTATAAAATAATCTTTCTACTCTTTTATAATACTTGAATTCCAATATTTGTTTTTCTCCATTGTCTTTCACAGAGACTTAGAGACATTGTCTAACAGTAACATGGGCAACAAATTAATGATAAAGAAGTAGAAAAATCATAGAATGGAAGCATATATGTATACAGATTTAAGTACTGATGTTTCAGGTCGTTCATTCAAATATTTACTGAGCACCTAGTACACAAAAGGTACTAGTTGCTAGAATATGATGGTGAGAAAACAATAACAACACACAAACTACAAACGTGGTACATATTCTTGTTGAATTTACTGTCAGCAATACACACACTCAGAGTTCCCTGATGGTGAAGTGGCTTAGGGCTTCGGCGCTGGCACTGTCAGCGCTGCGGCCTGGGTTCGATTCCCAGTCAGGGAGCTACCCACGTACCAAAAAGCAAAAAAAAAAAAAAAAAAAAAAAAAAAAAAAAAAAAAAAAAAAAAAAAAAAAAAAAAAAAAAAAAAAAAAAAAAAAAAAAAAAAAAAAAAAAAAAAAAAAAAAAAAAAAAAAAAAAAAAAAAAAAAAAAA
>PVJL010004249.1:0-134908 GCA_004026885.1 Lyroderma lyra
CCATCAACAAGGCAAAGAGACAGCCAACTGAATGGGAGAAAATATTTGCAAATAACGCATCAGATAAGGGTCTAATATCTAAAATATATAAAGAACTAATAAGATTTAACAACAAAAAAACAAACAACCCAATTGAAAAGTGGGCAGAAGAACTAAACAGACACTTCTCCCATGAAGAAATACAAATGGCCAGCAGACATATGAAAAAATACTCATCCTAATTAGCTAACAGGGAAATGCAAATCAAAACCACAATGAGATACCACCTCACACCTGTGAGAATGGCTATTATCAACAAGACAAGGAATAACAAGTGCTGGAGAGGATGTGGAGAAAAAAGAACTCTGGTACACTGCTGGTGGGAGTACAAACTGGTACAACCACTGTGGAAAGCAATGTGGAGGTTCTTCAGAAAATTGGGAATGGAGTTACCATTTGACCCAGCAATCCCCATTCTGGGGATCTACCCAAAGAACTTGAAAACCTTTGTCCGCAAAGACTTATGTACCCCAGTGTTCATTGCAGCGCTGTTCACAGTGGCCAAAACATGGAAACAACCAAAGTGCCCTGCGACAGATGACTGGGTAAAGAAGCTGTGGTACATATACACAATGGAATATTACTCAGCTATAAGAAAAGATGAAATATTGCCATTTGCAACAAAATGGATGGACCTGGAGATCATCATGCTTAATGAAATAAGCCAGACAGAAAAAACAAAGAACTGTATGACTTCACTCATATGCGGAATATAAAACTGAAAGCAAAGAAAAAAAGAAATGAAGAAACAAATAACCCATGGACACAATCAATAGTTTAATGTTTATTTGGGGACGAGTGGGTTAGGGAGGGGAGAAAGGGAAGGGTGGGAGAGGAGGGGGAGAAGCTAAATATAAGGTGTTGGAAAGAGAAGTCACATTAGGTGGTAAACTTACTATACATCAAGTTGACAATGCACTGTAGAATTGTATGCCTGAAACCTATGTAATCCTTGCTAACAGAGGTCACCCCAATAAGTATAACAATAAAAATGAATTAAAAAAAAAGAATTATTGATATTGAAGACTGGAATATGGAAAACCACAGAAAGAAGAAGATAGGGATTACAGAATCAAAAGAATTAAAAGAAATCTATAAAAACCATCTCACTGCATTAGAAAAAAAGAATATTGGAATAACAGGCTCAGAAGAATGAGCAGTAAAGAAACTCTACAGAGAACTTTCCAAACCTATGGAAAGATGTGGAACCCCAAATTTAAGAAAGAAATAGGTCCCCTACCTACCTGGATCCTAGCAGTTCTTCTTCAAGACACACACTGAAGACCTCAAAAAAAAAAAAAAAAAAAAAGACAGGCAATTCTCAAGGAAACTGAGGATGGGGGGAGGGGGAGGAAACTATAACCTTTAAAGAAAAACTCATCAGGATATCATGAAACTTTTCAGCAGAAACTCCACAAGCCAGGAGGAAATGGAATCAAATATTCAAAATATTAAATGAGAGAAACTTATAGCCAAGAATTAATTATCCTTCAGATATGAAAGAGGAATAAAGATCTTCTCAGACATACAGAAGCTGAGGGAATTATGTAGCACTAGGCTGGCATTTCAAAAAATACTGAAGAAGCCTCTTGGACCTGGAAAAAACATCAGGACAAATGGAATAGAGCAGCAACAACAAAAAAGAAATTAAAAAAAAAAAAAAAGGAAGAAGTAATGGCCATAGGAAATCCTCATATATCAATCATCACTCTAAATGTAAATTGACTGAACTCACCAATAAAAAGACACAGAGAAGCAGACTAGATTAAAAAACAAAACCCATCCTTATGCTGTCTCCAAGAGACACACTTCAGCCATAAAGACAAACACAGACTGAGAATAAAAGGATGGAAAACAATACTCCAAGCAAATGGTAACCAGAGAAAAGCAGGAGTTGCCATACTGATACCTGACAAAACAAATTTCAGATTAAAAAAGATAACAAGCAACAAAGATGGACATTTCATAGTGATAAAGGAAACAATACAACATCAAGACAACTTGACACTCATTAATATATATGTTCCCAATCAGGAAGCACCAAAATATACAAAGCAATGACTAAAATATCTGAAAGGAGAAACTGACAAAATACAATCATTGTAAGGGACCAAATACCCCCTTAACAGCCATGAATAGATCATTCATACAGAAAATAAATAAAATATCAGCTTTAAATGACACATTACAGCATAGGACCTAATTTTCATTTGCACAACACTTTATCCAACAAAAAAAGACTATATCTTCTCAAAGATACACCATATGCTGGGACACAAAACTAGCCTTAGCAAATTCATAAAGATTGAAATCATACCAAAGCTTTGAAATTGTATATCATTTATTAAAAGAAAGCAGAAAAAAATCATATATACATAGAGATTGAACAATATTGTATAAACGATTACTGGATTAAAGAACAAAAAAAAGAACAGATTAAAAAATACATAGGAACTAATGAAAATACAATGTATCAAAATTACTGGGAAGCAGCTAAAGCAGTGATAAGAGGGAAATTTGTATCATTACAGGCCTATTTTAAGAAAGAAGAAAAATCACAAGTAAACATCCTAACATCCTATCTTAAAGAACTAGAAAAAAACAGAACAGAAAAAAACCAAAATCAGCAGAATGGAAGATATACTAAAAATGAGAGCAGAGCTAAACAAAATTGAGAACAAAAAGATAACAGAAAATATTAATGCAACAAATAACTGGTTCTTAGAAAAAAATAAACAAAATTGACAAACCTTTGCCTGGACTAACCAAAGGACAAAAGGAAAAAATACAAATAAGCAAAATTAGAACTAAAATTAGAACTGATACCACAGAAATACAAAGGATCATAAGAAAATACTATGAAGAGCTTTATGCCACCAAATTTAACAACCTAGAAGTAATGGACAACTTCCTAAAAACATATAGTTTACCTAGATTGAACCAAGAAGAATGGATAATCTAAATAAACCAATCAATAGTAAAGAAAATTAAACAATCATCCAAAACATTCCCAAAGGCAAAAGCTCTGGACCACATGGTCTCACCAATGAATTTTACCAAGCATTCAAAGAATTAATGCCTATTCTCCTCAGACTCTTCCAAAAATATTGAAGATAAGGCAATGCTTCCCAAGTCATTCTATGAGGCCAACATTGACCTAATGGTTGCCTTCCAACTGCCAACCAGTCTGTCCCTTCATGCATTCCCCATGACATCATAAGGCAGGAGCTAAGTATGGAGGCCCCAGAGGCATAGTATATTTAGGAGATAGAACTGACCCTCTCTCAGGAGTACTGTTTCTCCTTCACTCGTACACCTCACATCACCCTGTATGGTCCCGAAGAATGCTCGTTAGTCAGTGATGGGTAAGATTCCTCAAGGGAGGAACAAACTAAGACAGGCATAGTTGCATAGGGGCCATCAGGAGAGAGCTTGGGCTCAACAGAGGTGAGGTATAGACCCTCACCCACTGTTATGTTAATCTCCTACCCACTGGCTGCCTTGTGTCCCACACTGCTTCAGTGGTAACCCGATAGAGCCATATTGGTGATGATCCAGAGCCATATTGGTGATGATCCAATAGGAATGACTTAGGTACTGAGTCAACCCCCTGGGGTGGTTCAATACAATGAGTCCTTGGGGGTATATGTTCTCATAGAAACACAATGCATGTTGAAACACAATGAAGAGTTTTGGAAAAAGCAGTTTGCTATGCAACATAACTCACAGACCTTGGAAAAACCAGTTTCATTTCTTTGTATGTCTATCAATAAAAGCTATGCATTGACCTGATTCTGGGCTCTCTCAGTCCTTGAGGCTGGAGTCCCTTGGCCCTGCCTATAATCTATTCTTGGCTACTGTCTTTCTTAACTTTGCATCACCCTTTTCATTTTCCCACTCGTGTCATGTTGGATGCAACATCTGGCACCCAATATGGGGTTCAAGAAGGAAGGTCAACTCTGAGTTGATATCAAGAGGTTTTAAGGTGCAAGGCCCAGGAGAGGGTCTGGACAATTACTGAAGGTAGGGTAAGCTCCTGGGATTTCAACATAGGCCTTATGTCTGTTTGCTTAAATAACTTCTCAAGGCTGGAGGAGCTCGAGTGTCAGATCAAAGATTAGAAGAGCTTCTGAAAGCAATTGAAACTTACCATTCTTGGTTCTCAAATCTGGGGACATTAGACTTAAAAACATGAGGAAAAGTTGGTACAGAACTCCGCACCATACCATAAGGGAACTCCCATACCATAAAGGAGTTTCTTTCCCAATAACTATCTGGACCACATGGCAATTAATTTGGTCAGTTTTAGAACCTTTACAAACTGATGAGGATGATAAAGGAGAGGAAGAAATGCAAGAATCTGAGGAAAAGGAGGAAGGCTCTTTAGAAGCCTCCACCATAATCTCAAAGTCGTTGTATCCTTTGGAGGACTGTCATCCATCCTCAGGTCCTTTACTTGACTTGCTGATACTGCCCACTTTTCCAAAATGTGAGTGGGATCCACCAGCACAGCAGAAAAAGAAACATAACCCTTTCCTTTCCGCCACACACGTGCCTCCCCTTCCTTTAAGAGGCTCTCACACACCACTTTCTGTGGTGGAGAAAAGCATACTATAGGCCCAATTAAAGGGTGATTTAGAGGCTTTAGTTTTTCCAGTGGTCATAATAAGCATGCTGTTCCTGGCATGAATCCAAACCAACTTAACATTGTTCAGAAATATGCTCGTTAGCCCTTTTCATTAAAACACTTAAAGAAGCTTAAACAGGCTGTAATTCAGTATGGCCCTACTTCTCCTTACACCATGGGTCCTATAAAGGGCGCAGCCAATGGCAATTGATTAATTCCCACAGACTAGAATGCCATGGCTAAAACTTGTCTTTCCTCTTCCCAATATTTACAATTTAAAACTTGGTGAAGTGATGGTGCCGAAACCCAAGGCAGACATAATCAGGCTAACAATACAGCTATTAACAAAGATCAATTGTTAGGAAATGGTCATTGGGAAACTATGCAGGGTCAATTAGGGATGACTAAAGAGGCTATTGATCAATTATGAAGAATTTGTTTAATGGCATGGGAAAAAACAGAAACAGGGTAAATCCCTGATGTCATTTCATAAAACCCTACAAAGTCCTCAAGAACCATACTCTGAATTTGTTGCTCAGATATCGGATGCTATAAACAAATAAGTGACAAATTTGCAGGTGGCCAAAATAATTTTATAAATTGAAGCATATGATAATGTTAATGATTACTGTAAAAAGGCTACAGGAGCTATGAAAGGAAAAACAGACAATGGGCCTGCATATACTAGCTCTAAATTCACAAACTTCTGTGCTACCTGGCATATTACCCATACCACTGGCATCCCTTACAACACCCAAAGTCAAGCCACTATAGAACATGCAGATGCCACCTTGAAAAAACAATTACAAAAACAAAAAGGAGGAGAAACTAAGGACCCCTCACAGATATAATTAGCAAGAGCTATGTTTACTTTAAATTTTTTAAGTTCATCAGGTTCTGATATCAAGGTTCCCCTGGGTCTGCTGTAGCTGAGACACATTTCAATAGTCTCCATAGCTCAAAACCTTTGGAAAATGTGCCTATCCGGTGGAAAGATATTCAAACTAATCAATGGTATCTAGGAACCTTATTGATATGGGGATGAGGCTTTGCTTGTATCTCTCCAGGTCCTGATGAATGACCTTTGTGGATACCTGGTTGATGTGTTAAGCCATATCATGAGCGACATGAGACCTGTTGCCAAGGACCAGAAAATGAAGGAACATCCAACAATCGAGATGTCCAATACCCAACCTCCTACATGGGAACAACTGAAGTGGCTGACTCAGATGGCTCAAAACTGGTTGGTTGAGAAGGAAATTCCCCCAAATGACATCAATATGTTTCTCTCCACGTTTGCAGTTGTCTCTGTTGTAAGTTGCCTCCCACTTGGCGTTGTAGCAGAGAATTTTACTTATTGGGCTTATTTACCCAACCCTCCATTTTAACACCTGTAACTTGGAATGATGATCCTCCTTTTATTTATATTAATGATAGTTCTTGATTTTCTGGACCCAAGGATCAAAGAGGTCTGGAATTTCCTGAAGAGGAAGGCCAAAATTTTATTCTATCTGGCCATACAGCCCTAGGTTATTTATACATGCCCATTTGTATTGGATATGATCCTCCATGTCTAACTCTCACTGATCAGGTTTGGGTGCTTCCAAAGGAAAAGGAAATGATACTTACAATGATTTGTTTATGAAAAGGATTTCAAACTCAAGAGGTAAACACTCATAGTTTTCCTCCTTCCCTTAATTCTTTCCTCAAAATACTAATTAGATTGATGCACATTCCCACATTCATTAGGAGGAATGTTGGGGAGCTCTAGGTCAAGTATTATTTAATAATTCTCATGGTACTATAGTTGATTGGGGCATTTGTGGTGCCACGATCTGTGTATGCTCACTTAAAATGTTCTGACCCTCAATCCTTAAGAGAGCAGTTACATGGACAAGAATTCCCTCAAAAAATTGCTTCACCTTTTAATATTTCTATCTTTTGGATGAATAAAGTCTTAGCACCAACTCAATTAAAAATGATTAGGTCCATCTGAGGCCCATTGCAAAAACTTTATGGAAAGTGGTCTAGGACAAATAAAATTTGGGAAAGAAATTATACAAAAGATGGAAACAAGAAAATATACCTTTAAATTTAAAGAAACAAAAAGGTTTGATTTATAGGTTTGTCTTAAAATTCCTTTTGTTTTCCAATTAGGAAATTTTACAATTGATCCAACTCTAAAGATTGTTGAAAGCCTTCAATGTATTTGTATACATGTATTAATTCCTCAGTTTATAATGCCTCCCATGACCAAATTATGATTTTAAGGAGACAAGGACTATGGTTACCTATCCAAGCCCCTAGGTTGTGAGGAGTCTCTCCAACTGTTCATATTGGTTTACAACTCATTCATAAGATTTTACATTGGACAAAGATTTATTGGCCTCCTAATTTCACCTATTATGGGAATTATAGCAATAGCTACTGTTGCTGGTGTCTCTGGAGTAGCATTACATCAAACTGTACAGACTACTCAGTTTGTGCAGAGACAGCATGAAAATGTAAGTAAGGCTTGAAATCAACAGATCAGAATTGACCAATAAATTAATGTTAGATTGGCTGATTTGGAGTTTTCCTTGGAGATCAATTAGAAAAATCTCTGTACCATGATTACTGTAAAATATGATTGGAATGTTTCTAACTATCATGTGACTCCTTTCTCTTACAACCAAACTAGGACTCTATGGTCAGAAGTATGAGCTGAACCTCTCTGTAGATATTCTACAGCTACAACAAGAAGTGGATCACATGTTTCATGCCACGCTTTCTCTACCAGAAGAGGAGATGCTTTCCACAGGGGCAGAAGGGTTGTCTAATTTAAACCCCCTCACCTGGGTAAAGACCCTAGGTGGAGCATGTGCAATTGCACTCTTGCTAATCATTCTTCTTCTATTTTGTTTAGATGTGGACAACAAGCCCTATGACAGGCCACATAAAAAGAAACTGCTGAATCTGTGTTTCTCCTACTACAAAAACAATAAGGGAGAAATGTTACCTTCCTACTGCCAACCAGTCTGTCCCCTCATGCATTCCCCATGACATCCTAAGGCAGGAGCTAAGTGTGGAGGCCCCAGAGGCATAGAATATTTAGGAGATAGAACTGACCCTCTCTCAGGAGTACTGTTTCTCCTTCACTCGTACACCGCACATCACCCTGTATGGTCCTGGGCGGTGTCTGGGTAGTCAATGATAGGTAAGATTCCCCAAGGGAGGAACAACCTAAGACAGGCACAGTTGCATAGGGGCCATCAGGAGAGAGCTTGGGCTCAACAGAGGTGAGGTATAGACCCTCACCCACTCTGATGTTAATCTCCTACTCCCTGGCTGCCTTGTATCCCACGCTGCTCCAGAGGTGAGCTGATAGAACAATATTCATCATGCTCCGATAGGAATGTAACTTAGGTACTGAGTCAACCCCCTGGGGTGGTTCAGTACAATGAGTCCTTGGGGCTATATGTTCTCATAGAAACACAATGCATGTTGAAAACCAATGGGGACTTTTGGTAAAAGCAGTTTGCTAGGCAACATAACTCATAGACCATGGAAAAATCAGTTTCATTTCTTTGTATATCCATCAATAAAAGGTATGCATTGGCCTGATTCTGGGCTCTCTCAGTCCTCAAGACTGGAGGCCCTTGGCCCCACTTATAACCTATTCTTTGCTACTGTCTTCCTTAACTTTGCATTGCCCTTTTTGTTTTCCCACCACTCGTGTCATGCTGGAATTGACACCTAATACCAAAGCCTGGTAAAGAAATCATAAAAAAGAAAACTATAGACCAATATCTCTGATGAACATAGGTGTTAAAATCCTAAACAAAATACTAGCAAATAGAATACAACAATGCATCAAAAAGATTATATACCACGATCAAGTGAGATTCATCCCAGGAGCACAAAGATGGTTCAACATATGAAAATCAACAGATGTGATATACCACATAAACAAAATAAAAGATAAAAATCATATGATCATATCAATTGATGCAGAAAAAGCATTCAACAAGATACAACATCCATTTATGATCAAAACACTGAATAAAATTGGTATAGAAGAAAACTACCTCAACAT
Source organism: Lyroderma lyra (assembly GCA_004026885.1). Classification (NCBI taxonomy): domain Eukaryota; kingdom Metazoa; phylum Chordata; class Mammalia; order Chiroptera; family Megadermatidae; genus Lyroderma; species Lyroderma lyra. Next base: position 8,742 of record PVJL010004249.1, read on the forward strand.
AATAAAGGCCATATATGACAAACCCTCAGCTAATATCATACTGAACGGGGAAAAACTGAAACCTACTCTTCTAAAATCAGGAACAAGACAGGGATATCCCCTGTCACCACTGCTACTCAATATAGTACTGGAAATTTTAGCAAGAGCAATCAGGCAAGAGAAAGGAATAAAAGGCATCCAAATCAGGAAAGAAGAAATTAAAGTGTCATTTTTTTGCTGATGACATGATCCTTTATACAGAAAATTCTAAAGACTCCACCAAAAAATGATTAGAAATAATAAGTAGGATATAAAGTCAATGTACAAAAATCAATTACATTTCTATATATCAACAACAAAACTTCAGAAAAAGAATGCAGGAAAACAACACCTACTGCAATCACAACTAAAATGATAAAATACCTAAGAATAAATTTAACAATGAACATGAAGGACTTATATACCAAAATTTATAAGCCATTACTAAAAGAAATTGAAGATGACACAAAGAAATGGAAAGATATTCTATGTTCATGAATTGGAAGAATCAACATAGTTAAAAGAACCATATTACCCAAAGCAGTATACAGATTTCATGCAATTCCCATCAAAATCCCACAGACATTCTTTCAAGAAATAGGTAAAAGAATCATCAGATACATAAAAAACCACAAAAGACCTTGAATCACCAAAGCAATCCTACATAAAACGAATAAGGTTGGAGGTATCACACTCCCCAATTTCTATCCATACTACAAGGCATTAATAATCAAGAGAGATTGATATTGGCAGAAAATCAGATACAAAGACCAATGGAATATAAATCCAGAAATAAATCCACAAATATATGGACAAATAATTTTTGATAAAGGAACAAAACATATACAATAGGGACAAGAAAGCCTTTCCAACAAATGGTGCTGAGAAAATTGAAAAACTACATGCAAAAGAATGAACCTGAACTGCAAACTGTCACTGTCCACCAAAATTAACTCAAAATGGATTAAAGACCTCTACATGAGACCTGAAATAATAAAGCTTATGAAAGAAAACATTGGTACTAAATTTATACGCCTTGAGTTTAGAGAGGACTTTATGAACCTGATCTCAAAGGCAGGGGAAGTAAAAACAAAAATAAATCAATGGGAGTATATCAAACTAAAAAGCTTCTACACAGCAGAATAAACCACCAGTGAAACAGAGAGACGACCAACTGAAAGGGAGAAAATATTTGCAAAAATGCCTCTGAGAAGGGGATAATATCTAAAATATATAAAGAACTCAAACAACTCAACAACAACAACAAAAACAAACAATCCAATTAAAAAATGGGCACAAGGCCTGAACAGACTCTTCTCCCAGGAAGACATACAAATGGCCAACATATATATGGAAAAAATGGTCAACTTCACTAGCTATTAATGAAATGCAAATCAAAACCACAATGAGATAACTACCTCACCCCTTAATTTGCAAAGATATATATACCCCAATATTCATTGCAGCACTATTCACAATGGCCAAGTCATAGAAACAGCATAATATCCTTTGATATCCAACTGGATAAAGAAGCTATGGTATGTATACATAATGGAATATTACTCATCCATAGCAAAAGATGAAATAGGGCCATGTATGACAACATGGATGGATCTTGAGACCATTACGCAAAGTGAAATAAGCCAGACAGAAAACCAAGAACCATATGATTTTACTCATATATGGAAAACAAAGCTGAAAGCAACAAAGTAAGAAAAACTCATGGACACAATAAATAGTTCAGTGGTTAGTGGGTATCTGAGGGTATGTGGGGAGGGAGGTGGAAAAGCAGGGACAGAGTCTCAAATATCTGGTGATGGAAAGAGAACTGACTCTGGGTGATGAGCACATAACGCATAAGTGATGTACACCTGGAACTTATGTAATATTTGTTAACCAACATCACCCTAATAAATTTAACAATTAAAAAACCTAAAAAACACCTATTGGCAAAAATTGCAGAAACTCTTCAAATACCTTAGCCAAACATATTGCCTTTAGTCCTTTTAAATCTCAGGTCCACCCCTTTTGGGACTCTCCTCATATGCTTTCACCTTTTGAGATAATTACAGGATGCCCTATCCATTTGGCTCCTGCTTCTTTTGATCCACAGTTGGTAAAGAGAGATATTTTAATTGCTTCTATTGAGAATAATCATGCTTTGATAGAACAATCTTTTCACAGTTCACTCCAGAGAAATGAAAAACTAAAATTCTATACTCTACAACCTGGAGATTTTTTACTGAAAAAGATACCTTAAAAAGGATTCCCTCTAGCCTCACTGAAAGGGCCCTTACCAGGTATAGTTGACTAACCACTGTGCTGCTAAACTGCAGGGAGCCGATATGTGGATGCACGTGTCACACCTAAAGAAGGGACCAAATGCTGACTGAAAGTGCACTCAGTCTGGTGACCTGAAACTAAAGCTGTCAAAATGTAAAACGTGACCTCTATGCAGAGACATATTGCCGAAGTGACTAAATCAGATCTGTACAATTCTTTCTTACCATTAATGCGTATTTCATTTTCTCTTTTCCTTAGGAGGAATGTGATGTTCCCATTGCTGAAGCTATTATAAAGAGGGGGAAACTCTTTCTGGTATTTTTCTGGTTATTGGAGATGTTATTAAGAAATGTGTCCTACCTAAGTTAATGATGGTCTTTGTTTCAGGTTTGAACTCCTAGTTTAAATCTGTCACATAGACTTGGTTATTATGTTTCTCTAATTCTGTTTTTAAATTCTTATCTTTATTAAGCCCTGCACCTGCTGCCTGTTAACCTTGGACACAGGCTGTTTCCAGTCTGTGCACTTCACCTCTAATGTGAAAGATGACACCCAGAAAAGGTTCTTGACACCGAGGGAGGAAAGCTGAAGGCAGAAGATCTGATTATTGGTCATTGATGCTTTTAAAGAAAGATCTTGGTTAAAAATGGGGAATGATAAAGAAGAACTGGGACTTTAAGAAATCTGATCAGGCAAGGAGGTCTGTGGGTGGATCTGAATAACTAGAACTCTATGGTCCTAACTTTCTTTACTTTCTATTATAAAACTCTAAGGTTCCAACTTCTTGTTTCCCCGATACATATACAAGGGCTGTCCCCAAAAATTCCAGCCATAAATGCCGCTATTTTTCATAATACGTGGCTGGATACTTTCTGAACAGCTTCTGTGTGTGTGTGTGTGTGTGTGTGTGTGTGTGTGTACACACACATACATATATATGAGGTCAGATAATTTCATGAACTCATCCTAGAAAAGGTGCTACATACCTCATTGCTGAATATCACTATGGTCACCTTTGAAATACTCCACTTGGGAAGCTATGCACTGATGCCAGCACCTAGTCTACCTTTCAAAGCAATTTGGAACTCTTTTTCTGGAATGGTCATCAGAGCTGTCATTGTACGCAAAATCTGACAATTAAGTTCATGAACTTACCACCATGTGCTTATGGTGGCAGCACTGTACAAACAACTCAGTAAGGTGTCATAAATGGGAGTACTTCAAAGGTGACCGTAGTGATATTCAGCAGTGAGGTATGTAGCACTTTTTCTAAGATTAGTTCATAAAATAAGTTGTCCGACCATATATATATCACCTCCATCTTGGAAGGAGGATGCATATGACTGGTCAGGATGTGTGTTCTGAGGCTGTCAGCACCTTTTCTTTGTTTACTTTTTCTGAATAAATCCTTTTAATGATGGATTACCTAGTTAATGTTATTATCTGATCGACAGTATCTTTATTCATATCACCAAAATAGGTGACAACTCAAATATTCTTCAACAGGTGAATGGATAAACTTTGGGACATCTATAAATGGAATATTACTCAGGAATAAAAATAAACTAATGCTTTATACTATAATATGAATATATCTTGTAGAAATGACTTTTGCTGAGTGAAAGAACCCAAACCTAAAGGCTGCATATTATAACATTCCATCAATTTGACATTCTGGAAAAGGTTAAATTATAGGACAGAAAATAGATCAGTGCATGTTAGGGGCTGGGGGAGAAAGGAGGAACTGAGTAGCAACAGGCAATAGTTATGGTAATAAAACTGTTTCATATGGTACTGTGGTGATGCATTCATCAAAACCCATAGAGCTATACACAACCAAGAGAGAAACTAACTCTATTTAAAAAACAAACAAACAAACAAAGAGGAACAGTGTATGGATGGAATGTAGACTGAGACAAGTCACTCTGTTTTTACAAATAAAAAATAAATTCAGGTTATATGTAACCTGAATGAAAAGGGTGGAAGAAAAGGAGCTGACCTAAATAACTTTGTAATGACATTTTCACTGGATACCATAAGACTGAAAACAAAGAGAAATGTACGACTGCAGTTTAGTTGGTAAATTCTCACAGGGTTTAGCAATCCTGAAACTACGTGTATAGTAGGATTAAAAGAATAAGTATATATATTGTAATTAATTATATCCAGGTATCTCAATGTGTAACTAAAGTTAAAAATAAGGAAAGGGTGGGTGGGAAGGGCTAGAATGAACCCTGGGTTCGTGTAGGAGATATTAGTATAAACTCATATTAACTTATATAAACATACATACATGTATCTATGCACACATAGATACATGTATAGATATTGCAATATATGTTACTAACATGGATTAGTAAACATACATATTCTTCTTAGCTCTGTTTGCTAAGTGTCTAGAAAGTTACACACAATGTTAATAAGCACATCCAGAACTCTTTATTTCTCCAATAAAAGGATCCAGGGCTCTTTGGAAAAAATGGCTGATTCAAGAGCTAGGGCAGGGAAAATGCAAGATGAAGCTGGAGGATCTCGTGGTGTCAAAAGTAAGGAAGTGCTTTTATAAAAATGATAAGAATATATTAAAATTATCCAAAAGCTAACCTATGATAGTTCTCAATGTCAAAGCTATAAAGAATTGAGCAACATAACAACACAATAGTATTGGATGAAATGAAGAGTGGGGGAAAAGGAACCAAGCTAAAAAAAAAGGAGTAAAAACATGAATAAATCTTAAATGAATTTTGCTAAGTGAAAAAAGCCAAACCCAGAGGATACATATTATATAATTCCATCGACATTCTGAACAGAATTATAGAACAGAAAACAGATCAGAGGGTGCCAAGGGTTGAGTGAGAAAGGTGGGGTTGAATAACAATGGTTGAGAAAAAGCAAATATCCACAAGTCTATACTGCTATAAATAAATGATGGAATTAATAAATGGGGAAAATGAAATTTTTTCCTGATAGAATAATCCCACTTAACATACAAGGGAGAAATGAAATAGAAAGTCACCATTTAGAATACCACAGTAATAACTGTTGCAGGCCAGATCCACCAATGAAAGCTAAAATTAGTGGCCAAAACTTTAAGTAGAAACAGTATGCATAGCTTCAAAGGCTTTTTCTCCAAATCTACAAATAAATTTTAAAGTATGAACAGAATTTCAATATGGAGCTTATTTCCTCTCCTCCTTAGTGTGGACTGGACTTAGTAACCAACTTTTAAGTGTAGACTGGAAAGGGGGAAATCCTAACTATATAGTGGAGAAATCTGTCAGACACCACCTTAACTAAGTAATCAAGGTTAATGACAAGTCATGTTGATATCAACAGCCCCCTGATACATAGGTAGAGTACATCCTTTCTGTGGTGTTTTCCCTAAAAATTTATAACCTCAATGAGAAAACATCAGACAAATTCAAATTTAGGGACATTCTTCAAAATATCTGACCACTATCCTTCAAATATCTGAAGATCATGAAAGACAAGGAAAGACCAAAGAACTGTTACAAATGGAAGGAAACTAAAGAGACAAGGTGACTAAATGTGCTGTGGTATATCCTGGACTAGAACCTGGATCAATAAAAAGACATTAGTGGAAAAAAATGATGAAATCTAAATAAACTCTGTAGTTTAGTTATAGAATTGTACTTGTGTTACTTTCTTAGTTTTTATAAATGCACCATGGTTATGCAAAATGTTAACATTAGGGGAAGCTGGGTAAAGAGTATTTGGGAGCTATCTTTGTAATTCTTCCGTAAATCTTGTTATTAAAAAATAAAAAATAACATTGATGAAAAAGTTTACTATATAGTTTTGTAAACATCTCATCATAAAATAATATGCCCATATGATCATATTCTACTAAAAATGTCAGGAGGACATAAAAGAATGTGTATTTGGTTCCAGGTAAAGTATGATTCTGGGAAATCATACTTTAGGTTTGGTATATGAAGTTTCTTACATATGAACCATTTTTATTATTGTTTAATACCAATTGCTAGCTTGCTTTTCCCTTCATTCCAGAGAATAACTATGCTGGTCACATATATTATTTTTAGTTTAGATAAATTTATTGTCAAATTGCTAGAAAATGTAAACTAAATTAAAATGATCATCTGTTCGTGTTTATACATTAAATTCATGCACACCTTTCCCTTCCCTTGGTTTCTAAAGGCACACTGCTTTGATGGACATCTCTGGGGCACGAACAGAGCTCCAAACTGCAGGAGTAATCTCTCAACTTAATAAATAAGGCAGAAAACCACCAGCTGCTTTCTAAAGGAGTGGGCATGGTGTATACTGAGAAAGGGAATCTTGAGAAATGTACTTAATAATTTATGTGCCAGACACTGTCCTAAGTGCTTTTACGTAAACGCTTTTAATCTTCTTAAGAGCTCTGTTATCTAGATACCACTATTAGCTTACTTTTACAGTTTAGTAGAAGTGAAGCACCAACCACTTCCGAGGGGAAAGCCATTTTTCCAGCCCCAACTGCCAAAAGGCAAGCTCCAGCTTTCCCCACTCCCGCGGCGCTGCGTCTTCCCTCTGCGCATGTGCATCCCCGCCTCCTCCTCCCGGCTCGTCTTTCTCCGGCCTCCAGCTCCTTTTTGGAAACAATCTCTGGCGAAGGAGCTGCGGGTGAGCCCCGGAGGGTGGGAGCGAGAGCTGACGGTACGGGGGTGCGGTGGAAGGAGGTGGTGCCCGGTGATGGGGAGGAGTCCCGCGGACTCTGGCGGTACCCCAAGCGTCCGAGGCACCTACAGAGCTAAAGGGATGGCAGGGGTTTCTCTCTCTAAAGGGGGCGAGGTTTAAAGTGGGCTCTCCGGCTCCGCTGGTGCCCAGCCTCTGTGCTAAGCCGGCTGCGTCGTCGGGTAGCCTCGGGTGGGGAGTGAACGTGCGTGAGGTGTGCGCTGGGCCAGCATGGAGGGAGTAGGGCAGCGGGAAAGAACGAGTACGCGTGCGCGATGTGTGCACACATTGGTGTACGCTGGGCTTACGGGGAAGGAGCAGCTGTGGTGACAATCGGAGTTCCAGGATGAGGGTTAGTTGAAAATTAATTGCTCTGAACAAATAGCCAGCTTAGGACTCGGATTCCTTATCTGTAAAATGCGGGTATCAGGAATACTTGCAGCATTGTGGTGTTCTGAGCACTCGCGTTTTGTTAGCTGCTATTGTATTTATCATGTATGTAATACTTGCAGCTGGAGCTTGGACAAGTCTCTAGGGCCTCCATTTCTCAGTGAATTCATTGGTGAAATGGAAGAGTGAAAGGACTGGACTAACTAGGCACCAGGCCCTTTCCTGGCTCTAACATTCTCCACATCCCAAGTTACTATTTATTGCGCATTCATTTGTTATTTGTTACTGTAATCATGACAGTATCCTGAAGCCGTCGAAGGCTGTGTGCTGTGGAAGGTCTGGAACAGATTTAAGAAGAGAGGTGAGCTGGAGCTGAGAGGGTTGGACAGGCTACACAGCAAATGTGACCTCTTTGTGGAGAGTTTGTAGGATATAGCTAAGGAAATTCTGTTATTACTCCTCTCTAATCACTTCCTACTCCCCTCATTCTTGGTTCACTCTGTTCACTCTTTCCGGTGTGTGCTGCCCTCAGACGTTGGTGGGTGGCATCTAGAGATGCGAGCTTCCCCCTCTCCTGGCTTTATAGACACACAGGATGTCTGTAAAGTGCAGGCAGGTCCTTTTTCAATTATTTGGTTGACCTTACTTGAAAGATGAAAAAAAAAACTGATTCTGAGAAGGTGGCTGGCTGAGATCATGCAATTTGTGGTAAAACCAAGATTAAAAGTTAGGTCTGCAGATTAAGCGCCACTGCTTGTTTTGTCACTGTGAGGTCAAAGTTAGTTTCCTTTTAAAAGATCTTTTTGAAAATGTAAGCAGGTTAGAACAAATATTAAAATTTTTATCTTGACTTAAACATCCCCATTCCTTTTTTCATCCCCATCCCTTTTTCAGAGCTTTCTTGGATTATTTTACCTCAAGGGATTAATGGTGTTAGCAAGTAAATAGAGCAACAATATGGCCTGAGGGTTTTTCCTATAAGACCAGTTTTAACAAATCCATAGTGTTTCCTTATTTAGATTACTGTTCTTTGTTAAACTCATCTTCTTATGTTTTTAATTTTTGTGTCACAGAACCTAATTTGGTAATAAATCAAAAAGAAACAAATGTTTACATACATTCAGTGAAAAGTATGTCTAAGCTCAACATATATTGGAGCTACACATGGAAATGTAAGTATCTTGTGTGTGGAGCTGTGTAGGCAGGTGAATCCAGGAACTACAATGCAGTCCAAGTTCTGATTTTATTCCTTCCTTTTCCCTCAGCACTCCGTCCTCCAAGAGCAGAAAATGAACAAATCGCAGGTGAGTTTTTTGTTTGTTTATTCCCACTTGTTTTAAAATGGGTTTTCCAAAGTTTATAGTATTCATATTTTTAAAATGAAAAAGTAGAAATAGACAAAAATTTATATTAGGGAAATATAGCAAGAGTATCAAAATCTTACTAGGATGGTAGAATTAGATGCAAGATGTTTAATTTTACAGTTGATAAAGTTGTAAAATTTTCTCTGATCTTTCTAATTACATCACTGAAATAAATGCATTATATTGCTTGTAATAATTTTGTGGTTGTGTGTTGTATGAAAGGAAAGAAGGTTACCACTCCCCTTGACAAGGATGGAAGAGGCTGTTGGGCCTAACAACGCACATATGGTTAAGGCATTGCCACTTACTTCGTGGCATCATTTCATGGTGGACATAGCACATTGCCAAAGCAGAACTCAGTGCATATACTTTTCAGGGAACCAAACAGTGAGGTTTGAGTACACACACAGCTCTTGCGTGGTCCTGCTTGATCCAGGAATAAAACCTTGACGATCTGACTGAATGGAGGGACTTTATATCCTCAAAATCACTCCCCATAAATGTTTATGTCAGCTCATTTGTATTTCTAACTTGAGTAATAGACAGCTCTGACTTTACGCATTTCACATTTTCATTTGTAACTAATAAATGCAGTCCTGCTCCTTCATTGCTAACCAGAATCCATTTTAGAAAAGACTACCACCAAATTGTGGTCAGATTCCATTTTTGTCTTTGTCTTACTTGACCCTTCTGCAGTATTTGACACTCTTGTCCAAGTCTTTTTGTTTTGAAAGTCTCCTCTGTTGTGCATGTCATTGCCCTCCTGACCATCCTTTTCTAACTCTGATAGAATTCCTTTCTACCCCTCATGAAATAGCTATTCTTTTCACTCTATACAGTAAACAGTACCTGGGTTTATTGCATATCCATTGCTTATCCATCCCTGGCCCATTGCTCTTCTCAGTCAATCTGTTTTTCCTGGCCAGTATTATCTTTTATTTTAATAGAATATTTTTGAATCGATAACATTAACATGGTTAAAAAAGTGATATAAAAGATAATAAGTAAAAGCTCACATTCCCATCCTCTCTATACCTGATGATCCCTCTAGATAGGGTGACATTTATTTTATTATCTAAAATGAGACATTTTCACAAAGAGTATAAATATTCTACAAACACTTATGCTGGGACAACTGGCATATACTGGGACAGTCCCAGACAAACTGGTCACCCTACTATTGGTATCCATTATTTCTAGTTTCTTATTTGTCCTCCCAGTTTATTCAGTTAAAAGAAAATGTGTGTGCATAGTTTTTAATATCCCCTCTCTTTATTTAGAAGGGAATTCATTATCCTTATTGCTTTTCAAATTTAGATGCATCTGTACATCACTGACATTTTGTTAAAATGCAGATTTTGATGTAGTAGAGTTAGGTGGGGCTCTGGATCCTGCATTTCTAATAAGCTCCCCCAAAAAGCTGATTCTCCCTCTAAAGGAACCATACTTTGAGTAGCAAGTCTATTCATTATTTTCCATTCTTTTTTTTTTTAATCTATCCCAGAGATCTTGCTGTAAAAGAACATTGATTGCTGCCTCTTTCTGTGTTACAACTGCATAGTGATTTAATTGTGGATATTCCATAGTTTATTTAACTAGTTGTTAACTGTTTCCAGTCTTTTGCCACTAGAAGTCATGTTTTAATGAATAACCTTGTAAACGTAGATTTATTCTATTAGAGAAATTCCCAGAAGTGGTATTGCCAGATAAAAGAGTAAATACAGTTGATAAAGATGATGAGTTTGGTGGGATTATAGTATCATTGTATATTCCCTTGACACTGCAGAGAGTGCTTTGTTTCTCCACAGCTGTTTTCTGTAGATTATGTGGTTCAACTTTTGGACTTTTGGCAACTAGTGGGTAAAAAGTGGTATTTTATGTAGTTTGCATCTGCAATTTTCTTAACAATGAGTGAGATTGAATAATTTTTAATGTATTTAAGAGATGTCTTGTGCTCCTAGGTTTCTGGATTTTATTTTTTTAGTGTCTAGTTAGCTCTTTATATTATTAGGGATATTAATTCATGTTTATTATATGAGTTGCAAACCATTATTTTTTGGTATATCATTTGTTTTTTGATAATTGCTCATGGTGTTTTTTTTCCCCAGCCGGTATTGTGTTTCAGGGTACCACGTTTCACTTAGTCATCATGTTTCCTTAGGCTCCCCTTGGCTGTGATAGTTTTTCAGACTCTCCTTGTTTTTGATGACCTTGACAGTTTTGAGGAATACAAGTGTTTTGTAGAATGCCCCTCAATTAGGAATTGTCTGCTGTTTTTCTCATGTTTAGACTGGTGTTATGGGTTTCTTGAAAGAAGACCACAGAGGTAAAGTGTCATTTGTTCATGTCAAAATCAAGGGCAAAAACTTTAACATGACTTAACGAGTTGATGTATCATTGTTGATCACCTGGCTGAGGTCATGTGGTCAAGTTTCACCATTGTAAAGTTACTCTTTTTTCCTTTGTTTTCATACTGCACTCTTTAGTCGAAGCAGGGAGTATTAGCTTAAAAAGTCTTTTCAAAGTGAGCAGCAATAACCATTTATTGAGATCAATAGGAATAGCTATTCAGAAATCATTAATTCAGGTAAAACCCCAAATAATATTCTATTTAGGAGACAAAAGTAATGGCTATTTATGAGAAAGGGAGGGGAACAATTACATCAATAGCAGGAAGGCATTTCTATTGGTGCAGATAACAGTGATATTAATGCTAAATAATGTTTTAAATTTTCATTCCAGTAGTCATTAGTCCAATAGTGATAATAACTGATTTAGTGTTATCTTTGCAAACATCTTTGGGAAACAAGGTTGCTTAGGCCCAGTCTAGTCCAAAGGTTATTTTATTTTGTTTAACATTCCAAAGATTTGTACATGTGGTGTGCAAGGCAGTTCCTCTGGGATGGCACCTCTGGCTCCATTTTAAAGTGGCTCCATTTATACTATTGTTTACATTTCCCTCCTTTTAATCAACATCTTTCCTTGAAAGCATCACTAATCAACCCCTGGAAAGCACCACTGACCAATTATTAAGAGCATCATAGGTATGTCATGTCATTTTTAGTCCCTCGTCACCAGGAAGGCTCATTCTCTGTATGTCATGTACCATGTAGGAGGGAAAGTTTTGTTCTTTTTATTGTAGGAGGCTTAGACCACATTTAAGCAACCAAAGTACCAGAACAGAAGAAGTCTTCACTATTACTTTTTTTAAAGGCAAACATCTGTAGTTACTTGAGGTTTCTCACGTGAAGTCTCATAGGCCATAGTGATCATCTCAAAATGTTGAGCATCCATTACCAGAATGGTGTCTTTATAACATTGAACTATGCAAAACGAGGTTTTATAACTGCAAAAATTTCTATAATAACAAACAAAATGTTCATTTCAATTTGAAAGAATAGCTCTGAACCAGGAGGCAATATCTGAGGGCAGTCAGTTGAAGAAAATAGAGAATCATGAGCTCTTGGTAGACACTATTTAATCATTTGGTTTGTGCCTAGAGTTTATCTAGTTCCATCTTTATTTTACCACAGGTGTCTTATCCACTTGGTATTAACAGCAGTGGTATTAACAATAGAACAGGATAACCCCATCTTGCTTAGGATAAGGTCAATAGCAATTCTGTTGTCTGATATAACTTATGTAAGGGGATTTAAAGACTTTTCTGGTTGGCTCTTGCACTGGCAGTTACTGCAATACCCACCCCAGGGAAAAATATTTTTTCAAATTTGGTAACTTTACTGGGGCTGACATCACCAGGCCTTAAACATTCTTGACTATGTGTATAACCAGTTGTACATTTTGACCTGTGAAGTAGGTTTAAAGATGTTGCCCAATGTTGAGTTAGCTTTCCAAAGAGAAATTAAGAGGGAAGGGGAAACAGTAATTATTATAGTGAGTCCTTGACTTTTTTTTTTTTTTTTTTTGATGGGATAGGAAAGAAAGTAAGGGAAAATGAAAATAAGGAGAAAGGGAAATGTGAAGGTATAGATTATATAGTCCTGGTCTGGAATTTTGCGTTAGTTGTCCATAATAGATGTCATCTGGTTCATTCCCTAGTAATTTTAAAATTTCAAATCTTCTGTTAGTTGAATATCCCAGTTTAAGTGTAAGAACTTCCTTTAAATGAGAAAACATGAATCCAAGAGTCAACACCTTTAATTTTGGTTACATACATAAAGATTAGTCAAGAGTACCTGAAGTTTTATATTTGATAATGTCAGAGTCTTCGCCATGAATTTCTTTGAAAAGAAAACATCTTTGTAGAAACATTTTTGTAAAGCATCAGAGTGAAACAGTAATTGTCCATAAATGAGGAAAGACTTAAAAATAGCTATTAGTAAAGATCTGGTGAGAGCTCACACATGTATGTACATACTTATATAAATGATGGAGTTGACTTAGTTATGCCTTCCAACCTTAGTTAGTTTGATCATATATAAAAATTCTTTTTTCAAGATCCTTCCTCTGCAAACCTTCTACAGGCATGTCCACTGAGGCCCAGACATAAATGCTTTGAATGCAGCCCAACACAAATTCTTAAAATATTATGAGACTTTTTTTTGTGACTTTTTTTTTTAGCTCATCAGCTGTCATTAGTATTAGTATATTTTATGTGTGGCCCAGGACAATTCTTTCAGTGTGGCCCAGGGAAGCCAAAAGGTTGGATGGACACTGCTATTCTACAACATATATAAACCTTCTGCAACTTACATAGAGTTTTCAGATTTGTCTTATCTTTCCCCTTCTTAATTTGAAACAATTGTTGTACTTTAGGACAATACTACTTTCTTTTTTCCTTCTTTACAAAAAATAAACAAACAAAACCCTACCCAAAACCATGTTTTTTATATCCTTCCCTATCCAAAAAACACATTTTATTCTCCTTTCCTTCAACAGAAATATATCTGCATATTACATACCTCCATCCATTGAAAACATATATCCTATTTTTCATATAGTCATTTTGTTTTGTCCTTATTATTTTCTAGTAGTTTCATAAAAGCTGTAGCTCTTTTACATATTAATTGTGGCAAGAGAACTTAGAGCAGTTTGTTTTTAAAAGGCCACTTTTTTTTCTTTTCTTTTTTTTTTTTTTTTTTTGCTTCAATCTCTGTCTTAGTATCTTGGGATTCATATTTCAAAGACTTTGTAAGTTCCAACTTTAAGAGACAAGAAAAGACTGTAAGTTTTTTGGCATTATTTATTTGACATTGCTTCCCATGTAATTTAACATACCAAATAAGCCTAATTACCTTAACTTCCCCCTTTTATAAAGAGAAAAAATAAATTTTAAGGTGTTTCAGGGATCCTTTTGAAAAACTCCAAAGTTCATAAAAATGTCAAGGCCAAGAAAGACTTTATTTTACTTATTTATTTATGTATTTATTATCTGTCTTTATTTATTTATTTGTTTATTTGAGTCTTGGGGAGTTCATGTTTAAAAAGATTTCGTCAAATAGAATCATAGATCATTGTGGAACAATAATTAAGGTATTCATTTACTCATGGTGACAGTTAAAGATTTTGCAGGGAAATACAGAAAGTTAAATACAGTAGACTCTCTGTTACCTGGAGCTCAAGCAAGCGACACTTTCTAGCAACTGGCAAAATTTTTTGCCAGTTGCTTGAGAGGTTTTGCCAGTTGTTTGAGAGTCCTGGTTGCTTGAGTTCCAGTTAAAGGAGAGTCTGCTTACATTTAGCTGGCACCTACAATCCCCATGTCTGCTGGTTAACTGAAACGCTACTATAATAATGATTTAATTTTAGCCAGCCTAATATATAGGTAAAATTCTCTATTTTTTTTTTTCCTGTTCTGAAGTAACCAGGACAAAATTATTTTCATTTTCCTTAATGAAAACATATCTCCATATTTTAATACATCTTTTATTTAAAAAAAATACATATCAACTCTTTCCATATGAGATTTTTTTTTTTTTTTTTTTTTTTTTTGGTATGTGGGTAGCTCCCTGACTGGGAATTGAACCCAGGCCCTAGCGCTGACAGTGCCAACACCGAAGCCTTAAGCCACTACACCATCAGGGAACTCCCCATATGAGAATTTTTAACCCTTAGAAACATTAATTTAATAACAAACAAAAGTAAGCAATTAGCATTCTTTAGATTGACAAATTAATGAACACTTCATATCCTCTATGACTTGCAAATATATTTTATAATTTCCAGAAACATGTATTTCCTTAATATAGCATAAGATGTTTTTATTAACAAAGCCAAACAACTTCACTTTTTCTATATTAAGAAGCCAAAAGTAGGTAAACTTAAATTCATTTAGCACTTCACATTTTAGTATTTTATCTTACTGTAATAGGGGTAACATGAACTTGTATTTTGTAAACCACAATAAAATAAAAATAATATATTACATGTCAATAAATTTAAAGAAACAGCTGTTTTAATCCAAAAATTTTCAATTAATTTTAATGTTAAATAATTTCCCAGGTCACATGATCCTGATAAGCATTTGGGTTAGTTTCTGTTATATTTCTTAATTTATATAAGCACTTCATTTCTTTAAGCCAGTTAAATAGAACCCTTTTTATAAACCAGGTTTTTAAAAAGGATTTTTATTAAGAAATATTGCTAACATACATTTTATCAGTTTTTTGCTGTATTCCCTATGATATATGTTATATACATACTTGTTTTATACTTGAAAATTTGGACCATTTATTTTTCTTCACCTTTCCCCACCTTTTTAAATATTACAATTACAGCTGATGTTCACTATTATTTTTTATTAATTTCAGGTGTCCAGCATAGTAGTTACACATTTGTATAATTTAAGAAGTTATTCCCTGTCTAATTTAGTACTCACCTGGCACTATACATAGTTATTATCTATGTATTTGACTATATTGTATTGACTATATTCCCTATGCTTTACTTTACATCCCATGACTATTTTGTAACTACTAATTTGTACTTCATCCCTTGTCTCCAAACTACCCTCCCATCTATACAATGAATCTAGCACCTATCTGACACTATACATAGTTATTACAATATTATTGACTAGATGCCTTATGCTGTACCCTACATCCTCATGACTACTTTGTAACAACCAATTTGTACTTCTTAATCTCTTCCACTGTTTTACCAACCCCCCTCAAACCTCCCTGCCATCTGGCAACTATCAAAATGTTCTCTGTTCTACGAGTTTCTGTTTTGTTTACTTTGTCCTGTAGATTCCATATATTAGTGAAATCACCTTACATCTGTTTTTCTCTGTCTGACATACTCCACTCAGTACAATGCCCTTCAAGTCCATCCATGCTGCTGCTGATGGCAAAAACCCATTCATTCCCCTCCGTGGCTGAGCAGTATTCCATTGTATATATGTACCACCTCCTCTTTATCCATTCTTCCATCGTTGAACACCAAGGCTGCCTCCATATTATGGCCATTGTAAATAGTGCTGCAATGAACATGTAGATGCACATGTCCCCTCAAAGTAGTGTTTTGGATTTCTTCGAATAAATACCAAAAAGTGGGGTTACTGGGTCCTTCTTTGACTCTTGTTATAGCCTTTGTTTTAGTCTATTTTCTCTGGAATGAATGTTGTTACCCCAGCTTTCCCCCTCCCCCATTTTTATGAAATAACTTTTTCCATCCCTTTTACTTTCAGTCTGTGTGTGTCTTTCAATCTGAAGTGAGACTCTTGGTGGGCAGCATATGTAAGGGTTTGGTTTTCTTATCCATTCACCCATCCTGTATTTTTGATTGGAGCATTTAATCCATTTACATCAATAGTAATTGTTGATAGATGTGTAGTTACTGCCATTTTATTATGCATATTTATCTTAAAGAAGTTTTTCTAAGATTCCTTATAATACTGGTTTGGTGATGATGAACTCCTTTAGCTTTTTCATGTCTAGAAAGCTTTTATCTGTCCTTCATTTCTAAATGATAGCATTGCTGTGTAGAGTAATCTTGTTTATAGGCCCTTGCTTTTCATCACTTTGAATATTTTGTGCCAATCCCTCTGGCTTACTGACAGTCTTATGGGAGTTCCCTTGTAGGTAACTAACTGCTTTTCTCTAGTTGCTTTTAAAGGTCCCTTTTTGTTTTTAACCTTTGCCATTTTAATTATAATGTGTCTTGGTATGGGCCTGTTTGGGTTCATCTTGTTTGGGACACTGCACTTCCTGGGCTTATATGTCTTTCACCAAGTGAGGAAAGTTTTCAGTCATTTCTTCAAATAAGATCTCAATCCCTTGCTTTCTCTCTTCTCCTTCTAGTACTCCTATGATGTGAACGTTGTTATGCTTGATGTTGTCCTAGAGGCCTCTTTAGCTATCCTCATTTTTTGAATTCATTTTTCTTTTTGCTGTTCCAATTGGGTGTTTTCTGCTACCTTTTCTTCCAAATTGCTGATTCAGTCCTTTCCTTCATCTAGTCTGCTGGTGATACCTTCTAGTACATTTTTTATTTCAGTTATTCTTTACTTCTGACTTTTTCTTTTTTATGTCCTTTTTAACGCCTGTTATCTCTTTGTTGAAGTTCTCACAAAGTTCCCTGAGCATCCTTATATGCATTGTTTGGAACTCAGTATCTGGTGGATTGCTTGCCTCCATTTTGTTTAGTGCTTTTTCTGCAGTTTTCTCCTATTCTTTCATTTGGGATATACTTCTTTGTTTCCTCATTTTTGCTGCCTCTCTGTGTTTATTTCTGTGTGTTAAGTAGGTCTGCTACATCTCCCAGTCTTGGCCCGGGGCCTTGTGTAAAAAGTGTCCTGTGGGGCTCAGTGCCACAGTCTCCCTGGTCACCTGAGCCAGGTGCTACAAGAGTATCCCTTGTGTGGGTTATGTAAATCTTGTTATAATTGAGCCTTGATTGCTGTTGGCACATCAGTAGGTGAGATTGACCCTCAGGCTGACTGGCTGTGGGGTTTGGCCAGGTCCAGAGCTTGCAGGCTGTTGTTGAGGGGGTTTACCCCACAGAGCAGAATTTGCCCCAGTGGGCTCTGGTGCCTGTTGATATTACCCCTTGGGAATGCCACTTGTGGGGCTAATGGGGCCATGCTTTGCTGTGATCTGAAACCAGCCTCCAGTAATATTGGTTCTGGGCCTCTTGGGAGGGACTCCAGTGCAGGTCTAGGTCACTCACTGTCTGTGACCAGCTGGGGAGTACCTGGTAGGAGTTACAAGCAATATACAATTGGTTGGTTGATCACTGCCTATGCTGTATCTGGAGGCATGTGAGAGAGGCCACGCTGTGAATGGCAAAGAACTGCCACTAGTACTGGGTCTGGAGTAACTCCACACAGGCCTGCTGCCACGTGCAAGCTCCCATAAGGTTCAGCTGCTGATAAAGCCTCCTGAGGTATGAATTAGATCTGGCAGGGTGGAGCAAGCAGAGCTCACCAGACCAATTCAGATTCAGATTTGGCCTTGAATATGGTGGGAGGGTTCACCATAGGAAAGATGGTTCCTGCCTGCTGGCTGCATTGGAGGAAGATGCCACACAGGGAAAATGGAAACTATCCCTCCAATCTCTATCCTGAAGTTATACAACCCAGTCTCTCCGCATATGTCTCTGATTTTCCCCCACCCCGCCGAAGTCACAGTCCTGCTGCTGGAGCCCAGGGTGGTGCTTTCGAGCTGAGTCTGCCAGCCCTTTAAGAGGATATCTGGGTTTTCTGCAGCCTTCCGTCTCATTCACACAGTCAGAGTCCTCATTGTTTTTCACACCCAGATGTGGAGGCTCCTCTTTCCAGTAGTCAGGGCTAGGGAACCTGGTGTGGAGTTGGGGTCCTGCACTTCTCCATGGGGAACTTCTGTGACCAAGGTATCTCCTGATTTTCAGCAGTTACACATGGATGTGGGAAGAACCCATTTTGTGTGCCCACCTTTGTTGCCAGTCTTGAAGTGGCTTCTTCCGTATATCCTTAGTTATAAAACTTCTGTTCAGCTAAACTTCAGATGGTTCTATAATTTAGTTGTAATTTTGATGTGTTTATGGGATAAGGCAAGCATATCATTTATCAACTCTGCCATTTGGATCTCGCTAAATCAGTTTTAATAATTTCCTCCAGAGGCAGCAAACATTCACATAGGAGGGCTGTCCAGACAGTATCCAGCCATGTACTATGAAAACTAGGGGCATTTATGGCTGGATTTTTTTCTGGAAAGCCCTTATATATTGACAAACACAACCAGAGACCTGAAAATTTCATTTTAAAATTTTAACCATGAGACAAGTACACACACACACACCACCACCACCATCACCACCACGACAACAAAAACCCCAATTTGTAACAGTTTTAATAAGTTTATTCATTAAAGTAGCTGAGACTTTTATAAATTTTTATTTGTCCTTGATAAATAATTTTTTAAGGTGACCAGGATGGGGAGCTTCTTAGACAAGATAACCTTTTCAGCTATTGTGCTTTTATAAAAGATTTCTTTTTCCATTTTTTTCCCCTTTTTAGTCTTAGGCTGTTGTGGACTGTATTTATATTTCTGATATCTATAGGAAGATCTTGGAAGTTACTGAGAGTTAGAAAACTCCTATTAGACTTCTAATTTTGCCAAATTTCTGAACATAGTTATTATATTCTATAAAATGTCTTGTCAGGTTTTAGGCAGGAGAAACAGTAAGAAATTTTAAAGCATCTACTGATAATGGCCAAAGTTTCTTTTAGGATTCTTTTAGAAATTATTTTGTCTTTTAGAAACTTCTATTTATCAGTTGAAGAGTACATTCTATCGGAAAGGAATTAAATAAGTACTTTTCCATCTGGCAATAGCCTCTTGTGGTTCCATGTGTGGTCTCAAAGGCATTTGACTTGCTCCAAGCAAGGCAGGAGGTCTGTGAACCTCGGAGGGCTTCACAGACAAGGAACAGCAGTCATGAAAGCAGTGAGCACAAAAGAGACTCCTGTAGGTACCATGTTCCCTTCCAGAGGACAATGGACAATGAAGGTAGGGCCTCTTTTGGTCCCTTAGTAGTTGCCAGTATATTGATCTAAAAATAGAAAAGCCTTTCAGAGTGAGAGGCAAACAAGCATTTATTTGAGTTAAAAAGGAATAGGTATTCAGGCAGAAGCCCAAATAATGTTCCGATTAGCAAACAAGGCAGTGAGTTTTTATGAACAAAGGAAGGGTGATAATAACATCAGTAGGAAGAAGGCATTTCTATTGGTATGAAGAACATAGAGATGTTAATTCTAAGTAATGTTTTTAATTTTCAGTCTAGTAGTCATTATTCCAGTAGTCATAATCCCTGTTTTCTTGTTATCTTTGCAAACAGTTCTTTGGGAAGCAAGTTTGGTTAGGCCCAGTCTAGTCCAAAGGTTATTTGTTTTGTTTTAACATCCCAAAGATTGATACATAAAACATGCAAGGCAGTTTCCCTGGCAAGGCAGCTCCAACTCCATTTTAAAGTGGCTTTGTTTATATTATGGTTTATGGGAGTTATGCTGTGCCTCCATTATGATGGAGTATCCCCATTAAGTTTAGGAATTCTGTGCGGGAAATTTGTCTATTTTCTCCTATCTATTAATTTATTATTTATTTATATCATTCATAGCTAGGTATTTTATACTTTGATTATAGTCCAGTACTACTTTGTTCATTTTGTTGCTCAAATTTTCTCAGCCTTCTTAATTAAGAGCACTTTTGTTGTAATTGTTGCTGCTTTCAATTTTTGTTAACAAACTAAATTTCTCCATCCCTTTCCCTTATTTTACCCACTCTCCCATCCCTCTTCCCATCTTAAAGAAGTCCCTCTAACATTCTTTATAGTACTGGTTTGGTGGAGGTATATTTCTTTAGCTTTTACTTATCTGAGAAGCTCTTTATCTGTCCTTCAATTTTGAATGCTAGCCTTGCTGGATACATTATTCTTGGTTGTAGATCCTTGGTTTTCATCGTGTTGAATATTTTCTGCCAATCCCTTCTGGCATTTAAAGTTTCTGGTGAGAAATCAGCTGAGAGTTGAATGGGTGTACCTTTATAAGTTACTAATTACATTTCTCTTGTTTTTAGAATTTTCTCTTTTTCTTTAACTTTTGCCATTTTAATTATGATGTGTCTCAGTGTGTTCCTGTTTGGGATCATCTTGTTTGGGATTCTCTGTATCCTAGACTTGTATGTCTATTTCCTTCGCCAGGTTAGGAAAATTTTCAGTCATTATTTCTTCAAATAATTTCTTGATTCCTTGGTTTTGCTTCTGGTACACCTGTTATGCT
The DNA here is from genome assembly GCA_004026885.1 of Lyroderma lyra. Classification (NCBI taxonomy): domain Eukaryota; kingdom Metazoa; phylum Chordata; class Mammalia; order Chiroptera; family Megadermatidae; genus Lyroderma; species Lyroderma lyra. Next base: position 29,709 of record PVJL010004249.1, read on the forward strand.
GCTATTTTTACATTTGATATAGTCCCAGAGAAATCTCCATCCATCCTCATTTTTTTGGATATTATTTTCTAACTTGTTGTGTGTGTGTGGGGGGGGGGGGGGGGTGTTTTCTGTTGGCTTTTCCTGCATATCACTGCTTTGTACTTCTATTTTATCTAGTTCAGTGACTTTTATTTCATTCTTCATTTCAGTTAATGTAGTCATTATCTCTCTCTGTTTCTTTATAATGGTTTATATATGTCTTTTTTAATGCTTGCTATCTCTTTGTTGAAATTATCATTCAGATCCTTAAGTATTTTTATAATGGTTGCTTTGAACTCAGTTTCTGATGGGTCATCTGTTGCCATCTCTTTATTTTGAGCCCCCTTTCTCTGGGTTCTCATTTTGGCAGCCTCTTTGGACCCTCACTGCTGCAGTTTCTTTGTTGTTCACTGCTGGTTCTGGGTAGGCAGATGTCTGTAGGGGAGGGATGTTTGTGGCTTGTTTTTTTTTTTTTTCTGTGGCTCCAGGGGTTGTGCAGGGGTTTGGGTATGATTGTGCCTTTCAGTTCTTGGTTTGTCCTGGACGCAGATTCTGCCCTGAGCCTTTGGATCAGCTGTCCTGTATGGTGGTCTTTCAGACCCTGCTGGCTGTGGGCCAAGAAACGTGCATACAGCTCCATTTCTCCTTCTCCTTCCTGGCTGGAGCATTTTCCCTGTGGCTTTTCACCACCCAGTTGTTCCTCCTTCTCTAGTAACCAGAGTGAAGTCTGGCTGCTGTGTTTTGTGGACTAATCTGCACCTCCTGGGGCCAAAGTGAGGTGGTTGCGGGATTTCCTGTCCCAGCCTCTGGATCTCTTTTCCTCCGTCCCACAGACTGAGTGAAGACTGAAGCACTCTCCTCCTGCCACCTTCTTCCTCCCTCACCTTGCAGTAGAATTCTAAGCAGGGACCCATGCATAGCTATGTCTCTGCCCTTCCCCTTTTATTTCTCCTTTGTTTAACCCTCTACCTGCCTTCAGGTATCTTAATGCCATGAATGGGTTTCTTAGCTGTGATAGTACATTGTGTAGAGGATCCTTGGTTGAGGTATAAGTGTTTTATTAGTTGTAATCTCCATAGGATTTTTTTTTTAGAGGTCCCTCTCATGTCACCATTTTGTTGCCCAATTAAGAGCCCTTTTAATTGGTTCCTGTGTCCTTTTGATATACCCCATTATTGCTTTTTTTGTTTGAGTACTTCCTTACTCTCTGATACTAGAAGATATCCCAGATTCATCTTATATATTCCCTGCTCTAAAGTTAGCCATTCTTTTCCCCTGAAAGAGCTCTGATTCCTTTTATTGGAGCATGGTATTAGAAACTATGATTGCGGGGGTCTAGTTATACCTATTGCTACTGGTGTATTATTGCTTATAGACCCTCTCACGTGACTGAACAAGAAAATAGGTAAGGCGCCTCCCAAAAAACAGAATTATCCTATTGAGGGTGGGCCCCTTGCAATATAGGCTTTTCCTTCTAGGTGAGTGTCATCTGCATCAATGTACCAGCTGGCGTTATTGTGAGAAGCTGTGTTCGGCTTCACTGAGGTGTTTTGGTTTTTGTTTTTGTTTTTGGGTTTTTTGGAGACTCTTTCAACACATTTGCCCATCTTGTGATGAGTGGTTTACATGAATAATGTGCGGCATGACAGCGCACCTGCCCTCACCGCACTGAGTGTTCAGCAATTTCTTACTAAAAACTGCATGACCCCTGTGCTCCATCCTCCTTGTTCACCCTATCTCTCACCCTGAGCGACTATTTTTTGTTTCCCTGATGGAAAAAGTCCTCAAAGGGAAATGTTTTGCTGATGTGGAAGAAGTGAAACAAAAAATGGTAGAAGCACTAAAAGGTATCAAAATCAACAGTTCAACAACTGTTTTGAGCAGTGGAAAATGTGTCTCTTGATAGATGTATTGCAGTACTTTGGAGATGACTGAAGTTTAAGCATGTGAGAATAAATACAGTTTTTCATAAATAAATTTCATTATTGTGGGTCCCCTCATATGTCTATATTAATATATAGACACATCTACACATATCTATAACTATTTCGGCATGTAGCCATCTATCTTTCTATTTGGTATTCATACTGTTGTCTCCTGCTGTAATCATTTTTACATGTAACAGTCTAGCCTTCTTTCCCTTGCTTGTCTGTAATCTACCACACTAATAATGACAATCTGGCTACCACTACCTATATTGCATTTATTTAATTGTTCAATTTTAGCATATATGAATAAATGATTTCAGAGTTGTTAACTCATTAAGCTGCTAGAAACATTCACGTGTAGGTTTTTGCATAGACATGTTTTCAAACACCTAGGGACTGAAATTGCTGAATCATGTGTTAAGACTGCATTTAACTTTGTGAGAAACTGCCCAACTGTTTTATAAAGGTGCTGAATCAAAACTATTCTTCTGCATTTGGAACTGAAATTGGTACTGTCATTGTTTTGAGTTTAACCATTCTAATAAATGTGTCATGGTATCTCATTTTTGTTTTAATGTGCATTTTCCTAATGACAGTTCACGTTGAGCATCTGTTCATGTTTATTTGCTATCCTGTATATATTTAGTGACATGTTTGTTCCATTCTTTTGCCCATTTTTCAATTGGGTCATTTTTTTTTCTTACTGAGTCTTAAGAATTCTTTTGTGTATTTTGGATGGAACTCCTTTATTAGGTGCATGTGTTGCAAATATTGTCTCCTAGTCTGTGGCTTGTTTTATAATTTTCTTAGAAGTGTCTTTTCCAGAGCAGATTTTGTCCTTAATATATTAAGGACATATTTTTTTTTAGATAATATACTTTTTCTGTTTTATCTAAAAACTCATCACTAAACCCAGGACCACATAGATGTTTTTCCTATTATGTTTTGTGTTCTATATTTTCTTCTAGAAGTTTTGTAGTTTTGCATTTTACATTTAAGTCTCTATCTTTTACTTAATACTTGTGTTAGGTGTAATGTGTGATTCTATATTCATTTTTTATTTTCTTGTGCAGATGTCTAGTTCAAGCACCATTTGTTGAAAGACTACTTTTTTCATTTAATTGCCTTCATACCTTTGTCAAAAATAAGTTGACTATATTTGGGTAGATCTGTTCTTGGACCCATTATTCAGTTCCATTGATCTATGTCCCTCTTTCAAAAAGAATACACTGTTTCAGTTACTTGTAGATCAGGTAATGTAAATCATCTCTTTTTTTTCTCCCACATTATGTTGACTATTATAGGTCCTTTACCTTTCTGTATAAGCTTCAGAATCATTTTGTCAATATCTACAAAATAGCTGGGATTTTTATTTGAATTGCATTGAATTTACAAATCAAGCTGGAAAGAATTGGTATCTTAATAATATTTAATCTTCCAGTTGATGAATATGGAAAATCTCTCCATTTATTTATATCTCTGATTTATCCCATTAGTTTTTGTGTTTTTCTACAAATATTTGTATATATTGTGTCAGAGTTATATTGGAGTACTTTTGTGTGTGTATGTGCTATTGTAAATGGAGCTTTTTTTTCTTTCAAAAATTTGAAATTTAATTGTTTATTCTGATATAGGAAAACAGTTAACTTTTTTATATTCACCTGTAGCCTATGATGCTTCTAAATTTGCTTATAACTTCCTAGAGTTTTTTTTTTTTTTCTGTAGATTTGTTGGGATTTTTCTTCTAGACAGTTATGTTGATTTCAAATAGAGACTGTTTTATTTTACCTTTTCACACTTACAGCTTTTTTGTTCTGTTGGTTCTGTTTTGTTTTTGGTCTTACTGTAGCTAGGACTTACAGTACAAAATTAAATAGCAGTTTTAAGGCAGGACATCTTTGCCCTGTTTTTGCACTTACGGGAAAAGTGTCTAGTCTCTTAACATTAAATCTGATGTTAGCTCTGGATTTTTGTGGATGGTCTTTATCAGGTTGAGAAAGTTCCCCTCTGTTCCTTCTTTGTATCATGAGTGGCTGTAGGATTTTGTCAAATGCTTTTGCTTTTTCTTCATCAATTGATATGATCATGTGATTTTTCTTCTTCATCCTATTGATGTGCTGGATTATACTGGTTGATTTTTTTTTTTTTTAATGTTAACCCACCCTTCCATACCTGGAGTAAATTCCATTTGGTCATAGTTTATAATTCTTTTTTACATTATTAGATTTAATTTGCCAATATTTGAGTATTTTTGCATCTATGTTAATGAGAGAGATTAATCTTTAGTTTTCTCATATTGTCTTTATCTGGTTTTGGTATTATGGTAATGTTGGCCTCATGTAATGAGTATGGAAGTGTTATTTACTGGAGGAGATTGTGTAGAATTGGTTATTTTTTCCTTAAATGTTCATTAGAACTTACTAGTGACACCAGCTGGGCTTGGTGCTTTCTGTTTTGGAACTATTATATTTTAATTATTGATTCAATTTTTTTAACAGTTATATGTCTTTTCAGGTTATCTGTTTCTTCTTGTACGAATTGGGTAGCTGTCTTTTAAAGAATTTATCTATGTCGTCTAAGTTTTCAATTTTTCAGGAATAGAATTATTTGTAATATTCTCTTATTATTCTTTTAATGTCCTTTAAGATCAGTAGTGTCTTTTGTTTCTAAGGTTCTCAATTTGTTTCTTTTCTCTTTTTTCTTGGTGAGATTGTCTGGAGGTTTAATAATTTTATTGATCTTTTCAAAGGAGCTTTTGCTTTCATTAATTTTATTTTCTCTTCATTTTTTTCATGTTTTTTATTTTATTGACTTACTTTGCCTTTTTTTTTCTTATTTACTAAAATGGAAGTTCAGGTTACTGATTTTAAATATTTTTTGAGACTTTTCATTTTTCAATTACATTTGACATACAATATTGTATTGGTTTCAGGTGTACAGCATGGTGATGAGTCATTTATATAACTTACTAAATTCTAATTCTGATACATCTGGTTTCCCTCTGACACCATACATAGTTATTACAAGGTTATTGACTATATGCCCTATGCTGCATTTTATATCCATTTGACTATTCTGTGACAATGAATTTGTACTTCTTGATTTCGTCCTCTTTTTACCCACTCCTCCAGCTCTCCTCCCATCACCCCAGCAAATCTAGTGCCCATCTGACACCACACAAAGTTACTGCCACCTTAGTGACTATATTCCCATGTTATACTGTATATCCCCATGAATATTGCCTTGTAACAACCAAACTAAACTTCTCAATCCCATTCCCTTATTTTACCCACTCTGCCATCCCTCCTTTCATCTTAAAGAAGTCCATCTGACATTCTTTGTAGTACTGGTTTGGTGGTGATGAACTCCTTTAGCTTCTTCTTGTCTGAGAAGCTCTTTATCTGCCCTTCAATTTTGAATGCTAGCCTTGCTGGAAACATTATCTTGATTATAGATCCTTGGTTTTCTTCTCGTTGAATATTTTCTGTCATTCTCTTCTGGCCTGCAAAGTTTCTGATGAGAAATCATCTGAGAGTTTAATGGTTGTCCCCTTATATTACAGTGATTCTCAACCTTCCTAATGCCACGACCATTTAATACAGTTCCTCATGTTGTGGTGACCCCCAACCATAAAATTATTGGTAGCTGCTCTCTACACATGTGTGACTGGTCCTCATAAGTACATTATGTGTTTTCCGATGGTCTTAGGTGACCCCTGTGAAAGGGTCATTCGACCTCCCAAAGGGATCGCGACCACAGGTTGAGAACCGCTGCTAAGCTACTACTTGCATTTCTCTTGCTGTTTTAGAATTTTCTCTTATTTTTAACTTTTGCCATTTTTTATTATGATGTGTCTCGGCATGTTCCTATTTGGGTTCATCTTTTTGGGATTCTCTGTGTTTCCTGAGCTTGTGTGTCTGTTTCCTTCACCAGGTTAGGAAAATTTTAGTCATTATTTTTTCAAGTTCTCGATCTGTTGCTTTTTTTTCTTTTCCTTCTGGTAATCCTCTGATGTGAATGTTGTTACATTAATGTTATCCCAGAGGAACCTCAAACCATTCTCACTTTTTTGGATTTTTTTTTTCCTATTTTTTTGTTCTAATTGGGTGTTTTCTGCTAGCTTTCCTTGAAAATCACTGCTTTGTGCTCCTGCTTCATCTAGTCTGGTGACTCCTTTCATTCCATTCTTTATTTCAGTTATTGTAATCTTTATGTCAGCCTGGTCCTTTGTAGTGGTTTGTATGTCTTCCTTTATGCTTGCTATCTCTCTGTTGAAATTACTAAGTTCCCTGTGCATTTTTATAATTGTTGTTTTGAGCTCTGTCTCTGATGGGTTGTTTGTCCCATCACTTTTACTTTGATTTTCTGTTGTTCAAATTTACTTTGAGCTCCCTTTCTCTGGTTTCTCATTCTGGCAGCCTCCCTGTTTGTAGCTATTCTGCTTCTTAACCTAACACTCACTGCTACAGTTTCTTCGGTGTTTGCTGCTGATAGTGGGTGGGCAGAGGTTTGTGGGATGAAGGTAACCAGGGCTCATGCCTTTGTTTTCTTTCTGGGGATGTGGGATCACACAGGTAGTATGAACTCACGCTTTTCTGTTCTTGTTTTGCCCCAAGGACTCTGCCCTGAGTCTTGGCATCAGTCCTGTATGCTAGTTGTAGGCTGAGACCATGCTGGTTGTGGTCTGAGAAACACGCATGCAGCCCCACTCTTCCTTTTTCCTTCCCTGCTGGAGCGAGGTCCCACTGTGGCTCCTCACCACACCCCTTCATCACTCCCCATTCTCTTGGAATCAGAGTGAATTTGGGCTGCTGTGTCTTGTGGACCAAGTCTTCTGGGGGGCCAATGTGAGGTCTGGTTGTGGTGTTTTATGGCCCCCACCTCTGGGCCTCCTTTTCTCTGTCCCTCAGATTGAGTGAGGTGCCCAATGCTCACACCCTGCCTTCCTACTCCTCCCTTTCCCAGTGGTAGAGTTCCAAGAGGGGACCCATGCATGGCCCATGTCTTTGCACTTCCCCTTTTTTCTCTTCCATTTGCTCCTCTACCCGCCTGGAGGTACCTTAATGCAATGAGCGGTTCTCTTAGCTGTGTTTGTGTATTGCATAGGGAGGCTTTAGTTGAGTTATAGATGTTTTGTTCATTGCAGTCTCCAAGGGAATTTTTCAGGGGTCCCTCTCACACCACCATTTTGTTGCCTCCCATGATTTTAAATATTTTTTTAATATGTACATTAGATGCTATAAATTTCCCTTTATGCACTGATTTCACTGCATCCCACAAATTTTGACAAGTGGTACTTTCATTTTTATCTCATTTAAAATATATTTTAAAAATTTTTTTGAAACTTCTTCTTTGACCATCAGTTATTTATAAGTGTGTTGCTTACTTTTCAAGTATTTGGGAGATTTTTCAGTTATTTCTTGCTTATTGATTTCTATTTAATTCCACTATGGTCTTAGAACATTTTTTGTATGATTCACTATTGTTCTAAATTCATTAAGATGTGTTTTGTGTCCTAGACGGTGGACCATCTTGGTGAATGTTCCATGTGAACTAGAATGAATGTTAGAATGTGTATTTTACTGTTTCAGATGGAGGCAGAGCATGTTAATTGATAGTGCTGTTCAGGTCACCTTTATACTTACGGTTTTCTGCCTGCTTGAACTCTCAGTACTGAAAGAGAAGTGAAGTCTCCAACTGTGATTGTAGATTTGTCTACGTCTTTCAGTTCTATCTGTTTTTGCTGTACATATTTTGGTACTCTTTTGTTACATGCATATATTTTTCATACTGTGTTTTTTCTCTAGTATGATTTTGAACCTATTTAATGAGTTCTTAATTTCAGATATTGTATTTTTCAATTCTAGTATATACGTATGTATGTATGTATGCCTGCATATATCCATATGCATGCATGTATACATATTTATTAGAGCTCTTCAAGACCATCTCCAGATTCAGTGATTTACTGAGGTGACTCGGCATGTTATGGTTATGTCTTACTAAAGTGAAAGGATATAGAACAAAATTAGCAGAGAGAAAGGGCATATAAGGCATACCAGAAGAAACTAGGCACAAGCTTCTAAGAATCTTCTCCCAGGACACACTTAAGTCCTCTCCTCTAGCAATGAGCTGTGACAATAAATGTGAAATGTTTGCCAGGGAAGCTCAATAGATACTCAGTGCTCAAAGTTTTTGTCAGGAGCTGGTCACATAGGTACTCTCTGCTTAGCACATACTCTAAAATTCCAGACTCCACAAGAAATGCACATGTGCAGTATAAATATTGTTTACACAAACAGTTTAGGCTCAGTGAACCACTCTGGAATGGTGAGAACCCTCCTGATAAAATCCAAGATTGCAGATACCAGCTGAGGGACACCCTTGTGGCAGAGACCTTTCAAAGGCTAGCAGTTTTAGGTTAGGCTTGCTTTATTAATTCTTTTCTGTACAAAACACATACCATATATCTATTGAACTTCTCCCATATTTTCATTTGTTAGGTTCTTATTTTCATCTGTTTTATTGAACATAGTAATCATAATTTATTTTGAAGTTCTTGTTTATAAATTCCATTATCTGGGTCTTCTGTGGCTCTGCTTCACAGAACATGAAGATTTGTATTGGATGCCAAACATTGTATTTAACAACAGAAAAATTGGTAGAGGCTCTAGAAAAATATCTCTTTTAGTAGAAAGGATTCATCCTTTTTTCTGGGCTGGTAGAATGCAGGATTTGTTTTAACAACTGAAAGTTTTACTTTCTTAGTGAAAGTTGACTTAATAATATAAAAGATAATATGAAAGAACTAACTTTTCTTTGGTAACCTCATTTCCTTGGTAACCCCAGTCTACTTTGTGCATATTGCTAGTTCCTGAAATGTCTAATTTAATAAATTTTAATATGTATGTCTTCTTATCTAGTCATAAGCACTTTGAGAACAGGAACTGGGTTTGTTTTCATCAACAGTATTTGTACCAGTTAGGAAAGTTCCAGGCCCTTAGTGGAAACTCAGTTTGTACAGATATTCCTTTATCCTACATAGTATAGCACAAACAAAAGCATCCTATATACCAATTTTTAGTAAACTCTAAAGCGATTAGTTCTTTTAGATCTTTTTCTCATCATATAATTCTGGCAGCTTCATATAGAAACAGGATATACCATTACAGGAACAAGTGTCATTCAAAGATGTATGTGTGGACTTCACCCTGGAAGAGTGGTATCTGCTGGATCCTGCTCAGAAGATACTACACAGAGATGTTATGCTGGAAAATTACAGCCACCTTGTCTCAATAGGTAAGGATTTTTTTCCTATATGACTGCCAGTACCATGTATTTCTTAGTTGATGAAATACATGAACTCCCTGTGGAATTTTCTGATTTGATGCTTAAGATCCAAGTCCCTGAGATGAATGATCCCTTTTGGCCACTATAAAGAGTGCTGTTTTTAACTTCTCAGAGGTGGTTCATTTGGGCACCTCATTCGGACAGCTCCTGAATCTGTACCTTTCTTCCCTGTCATGTTTTCAGAGTCCCCAAAGCCAAGCTGTTTAGCCATAGTTTTGTATTATTTCCTCTTAACAGGGTGTTGCATTACTAAGCCAGAGGTGATCATCAAGATAGAACATGGAGAAGAGCCCTGGATATTAGAGCAAGGATTCCCAAGCCAGTGCCACCCAGGTGAGTTCATGAGTTCACAGGCAGATGGATGCCAGAGGAAATGAGATCTTAGGCCATTGGTTTAGGGTTTATTACCTTTCAAATATTTTTCAGAAATTTTTGTAGCACCAGAGTTTTTGGAAGTGACCAAATGATAGTTGGCCCACATCCCTCATTACTTTAATTACATTCCTCCATATGTCATTTTCCCTCATAAATACTTTCCTTTGTTCTTTGACATTTTAAGAATGATTTACTATAACCATGATACAAACTCACTTGGCTTCATCTTGGATAATCGTTCTTGGTTAGTGTGTATCTTTTAGAATTGTATACCTTCCCTCTGTTGTCTTTGGATACCTTTGTTAGCTGGTAGGTTTTCACACAGTACTTCCATATATTCATTTAACAGGTACATGATAAGCACTCATTATGATCCAGTTAGGTTTTTAGATAATTAAAAGAATAATGTCCCTGCTGTCACAGAGTGTATATTACAGTGAGGAACAAAAAGCATACGTGTGTGTGTATGCATGTGCATGTGTGTTCATATACATACACATACAGTGTTGGGTGGTGGTAAGTACTGTGAAGAGAGTTAGAGCACTGCAAAGAGGGAGGAAGATTGGTGGCATATGCTATTTGGTAAGGAAATCAGAGAAAACTTTTTTGATGAGTTCAATACAGATGGGACTCTAATAAAGTAAAAATTGTGAACTATGAGGATCCTGAGTGTTCCAGGCAGAGGGAACATCAGGTGCTGAACTTCTCAGACAGATGTATTTTTTGAGTGTTTGAAGGTTGGCAAGGAGGCCAGTGTGACTGGAGACAAGTGAGCATGGGGAAGATGGATAGGAGATGATATCATAAGAAGTAGCACAGACCATGGTACATACATTTAATTTTATTTCAAGTGATGAGAAGAAATCCTTTTTTCATGTTTTGGTGTTTTTCATAAACATCAATCAGATTAAGACATCAGGTCTGATTTACAATTTAAAAAGGTCTCTCTGACTTGTATGCAGTGAATACACTGGTGGGTGGGTGATGCTTAGGCCTGAGCAAGTAGTGCTGTTATGTACTCCAAAGGGGAGAGGATACTGGCTGAGGCTATTTTGTAACTGCTGAGAAATGGTAGATTTGTACAGAAATCTTGAAGATGAAACTAAGAATTTGCTGTTGGATTGGATATAGAGTATGAGAGAGAGGACTCAAGCATGACTCCAATATTTGTCTCAAGCATAAAGGATAAATTAAGAGTGTCATTTATTGAGATAGAGAAAACTAGGGAGAAGACATTACAGGGGAGTTATTACAAATTTAAATTTGGACTCAAGAAATTTGAGGTAACTGTTAAAATCTAGCCTGTATTTTGAATGGGAGGTTGGATATACAAGAGCTGCCTGGAAAAAATCCAGCCATTAATGCCTCTGTTTTTCATATGGCATGGCTAGATACTTTCTGAACAGCCCTTGTATACAGCTATGTAGTCTAGAATAGAAGTACCCATTTGAAAGGCATCAACTTCAGGTGGTGTTAAAAGCATGGGGCTAAACGAGGTCTAAATCAGGCTGGCAAACTTTTTGTAAAAAACCAAATAGTAAATAGTTCAGGCTTAATAGCTGCATGATATGGTCTTGGTTGTTGCTGCTCTCCTCCTCCTCCTTTCACCTATTTCTCTTATTTCTTCTCTTTCTTCCTTCTCTTCACTCCTTTCCACTGTCTCTTCCATCTTTTTTCTTCTGAAGATGTAAAAACTGTTCTTCATTCTAAGTTCAAAAACTGTTGCCTTGCAGTCATAGTTTGCTTACTCCTTTTCTAGAGGGTGGTAGTGAGAGTAGTAGTCCTGGTACAATATACTTTTTCAAGGCATGTAAAATATTAAATTTCATCATTAGAGGAGATGGAGAAGGAATAGCCTGAGTGACATGAAAACCAGAGAGCCTGGTTTCTCAGTTCAGTAAGGAACATTCTACCACCTTATTACCACCTTAACTGGCAACCATAAGGTCACTACTAAACCTGTTATCCCATATTGCTAGTGTCTTCAGACTCCTGTTGTTGTTTTCCTTTTGAAACTGTCTTCTACATCTCTTCATTTCTCACTTTTCACTGATAATCACTTAAAACCAGAACTGTGTCTGTGTTTTTTCATTCCTGGCTTGATCTAATTCCTAAATGGTTTTTATTTTTTTAACCTAAAGCATCCAGTGTATCTTTTACTAGCCGGACAAAGTTGCTGTCTATTAATAAATAAAATTAAAGTCTTTTTTCATTGACTATCTCATTGTGTATCTCACTGTGGTCCTATTCCATCTATCTCAGTGTCTTTCTATTCTCCAGAATTTATACTAAACCGCATACTATCATTTTTTTTTTTTAAAGTGGTGAAACAAAAAGATAGTTTATTGAGGGGAAAGTATACTCCAAAGTGGTAGAAGCGGGCTCGAGCAAAGAAAGTGGCTCAGGAACCCGCATACTATCTTAAAATTTCACTTAAAATGCTATCTCTTTCATTTATAACTTTCATTTTTGTTTACTTTGCCTTTCCAGATACTTAATCAGTATTGTACATGTAAAGTGTTTAGACAGTGCATGGTACATAGTAATGGCTTGTTGTTACTATTTCACTTGTTTTAAGCTAGAGCTCAACTTTTGCTATAACTTAAACAGTCCATATTGGATGACCCTAACCTACTAGTGCCTGTGTCCCAAAACACTCAGACCTGGTATATGAAGGCTGTCCGGAAAGTATCCATACATAAAGTATGAAAAATAGAGGCATTTATGGCTGAATATTTTCCAGATAGCCCTCGTATATCTGTTTCTTATGGTTTCTTTCCTGTTCAGATTTTATTTTCCCAAACAGAAGACCCTTTCTTTCTTTTCCTAATTCCGATACTGTAATAATTACTTTGGTGATTAACTATGGAGCCAAGTTGAGAAGAAGTCCTTTTTCATCCATTCGGAAAGTATTCTGTAATACTTTTCCTAAATGCAAGTTTCCACATTTTGTGCTCATGTATTACAAGCTCATCAGGTACAGATTGGAAATAATTATTATGCACATTGCTTTTTAAGAATTATTAATGTACTGTCTCAGTGATGTCAGAGGAAATAGGATTTTGGTAACACCTGCCAAGATTCACACTATGGTCATGACAAAGAGTGTATGTAGCATTGAACACAGGGGGTTTATTTTATATCACAGTGAATTATATGGACAATAACTTCAAAAGCCAGCAAGTGGAGGCTGAAAATGATAGGGATGTTGTAGAGTTTGTTGACTTAATTCTTATATTATTATTTTTGTGGTTTGTTGTTTTAAATTAAAGAAAGTAACATTTAGTAAAGGATGTCCAGGTTCCAAGGAGAGCTGAAGCTGGAGTGCAGCTAGTAAGGTCAGAGGTGTGTTGTTAGGGGTCAGCAGTTTATTAGATCCAGCTGGAGTCACACAAAGGTATTTTTAATGGCTTATGGGATGATGGCTTGAACAATTGAACAATTGGTGTGAATAAAGTTAGTTTGCTTTTGTTTTGATTTGTTTTTGCCAGGATAATAACTATCATCTTTTCATCCTTAAAGCATTGGGCTCAGGACTGTCATTGATTTTTGTAAACTTGTGATTAACATTGTTGCATTAGATAGCAACAATAAAGGATAGCCAAAATTTGTATGATAAAGTCTACTGAAGGTCTCAGAACCATATGTAGAAATGTGATCATTATGGATCTTACAAGGACATAAAATCCACAGATGAGCCTAGATACAAAAGTATAAATCTCAATATAAAAGACATACCTAGAAATAAAAGCAGAATTAAAGATCAACATTGCCTCAGAAACAAAATTATTTTGGGAGGAAAATAAGTCAGCAAATTGATGTGAAGAAACGTATGACTTGATGGTCAGGACAAATTCATTAACAGCTATGAGAAAACAAAATGAACCTAGTCCTTTTGCAGAAATGGCCTGCCCCTCATCTATGTTGTATTTCCTATTGAACATTTGTGTTTTTGTGAATCACATATAGATAGAGAGTTGGGATAAAGTAGTGTCGCTTAAAACATGAGGATATAGATGCTTTCAGAAATTTATTTTGATGTTGATACATCAAATGGAAAGAAAAAGGAATGGCAACATGCATATTTGTGAGGCCCCTACCACAGTAATCAAGCAGTGAGAAGATAAGGACATAAAAACTATGATCTCCCTCTGCCAAATCAATTTCTTCCTCTAGTATGTTTCTGAAACAGTCCATATTCCTTTAAAAAACAAAACAAAATAAACTCCCTTGTTGAACTCATCCAGTTCTCCAAGTTTCCTGCTTCCTAAGCGAACAACTCTCAGAAAATCTCTATTGCTTGCTCACTGTGTCTTAAGTTGATTTCACTTTCCTTATCTTGGCTCTCTTACAGCATTTTTAAAAATAATTATTCCCTGCAAATCAAAGGGAAATCTAGATCCTGGGTCATAGGACTATTCTTTTGAACTTGAGGAAGTTGGTGTTTCCAGAACTTTAGTTTGGTATTGATGTGTAGAGTAGAGGCATGTGCTCTAATAACAATTGTACCCCAGTAATCTGCATATGAGGGGATTTGGATGAAACTGTTCTCTATCAAACACAGTTCATCCTCTGAATACCCTTGTCTACTAATCTTTACTTCCACTTTATTCAGTGTTTAATATCCCTTTGGGGCCACCCCATTCTCTGAGTTTTCCTGTTTTGGAAACAGCCACTCCTCAGTTCCCTGTGCTTTGAATTTCCTTTTCTTTTTTCTATCTAATTTTGAAGGTCATATTTGAAAAGTATTAAATGTCATTGCCAGTTTCCTTTCCTTCCCACTGATTCAAACCAGAAGCGTTAAGGAAATGTATAGTTGGATTTAGTTCATACCAGGAAACTGAGCCTAAAACAAAGAATTGACTATGTAATAGGGCATTTGTGTAAAAATCCAGTTCCATTAAAAATGTACTGGGATTCATGAGATGTAATTATTTTTCTCATTTATAGAAGACTGGAAGGTTGAAGACCTGATAGAAAGCTGCCAGGAAAATCAAGATGAAAATTTTTGGCAAGTTGCTTTCACTACCAACAGAACTTTAAATGTAGATGGTAATAATGGAATGAGGAAAACTTTCAGTCTGGGTACAGACTGTGTTCCTTCAAGGAATTTTCCATATAAGATATGTGACTCATGTGAAATAAGTTTGAAGAATATTTCAGGCTTAATTATTAATAGAAAGAACTATTCTGGAAAGAAGCCTGATGAACTTAATGTATATGAGAAATTGCTCCTTGATATTAGGCATGAGAAAACTCCTACTGGAGGGAAATCTTACAATAAAAAAATGAATGTCCTCAGTCATAGCCAAGATCTCACGCAGCTAATTTTTGACCAGCCTTTTGAATATAATGAAAATGGACAAGGCTTCCATGAGGAGGCAGCCTTTTTCACAAACAAGAGAGCTCAGATAGGAGAGACACTCTGTAATTATAATGAATCTCAGAGAACCTTCATCCAAAGTTTAAAGCTCAATTTATCTCAGAGAACTCATTTGGAGATGGAGCCATATGAATGTAGTATTTGTGGGAAATCCTTCTGTATGGATTTAAGATTGGGACATCAGAGTGCTCTTACAGGGGACAGTCCTTATGAATATAATGAATATGAGCAAATTTTCTGTGACAGTTCAACTTTGATTATCCATCAGGGAACTTATGCAGGAAAGATTCCCCATGAATATAGAGTAAGTCACAAAACGTGGATAAAGTCAGCCCTCTTTAAACATCAGATGGTACACGTGGGGAAAAAACCTTATGAGCACAAGGAAAATGGAAATAATTTCAACAAGAAGTCACATCTCACCCAATCTCGAAGAGCTCACTCAGGAGAGAAAAACTTTGAATGTGCTGAATGTGGGAAAACATTCTGGGAGAAGTCAAACCTCACTCAGCATCAGAGAACACACACAGGAGAGAAACCGTATGAGTGTACTGAATGTGGGAAATCCTTTTGTCAGAAACCACACCTTACCAATCATCAGCGAACACATACAGGAGAAAAACCCTATGAATGTAAGCAATGTGGAAAAATGTTCTGTGTGAAGTCAAACCTCATTGAACATCAGAGGACACACACAGGAGAGAAACCCTATGAATGTAATGCATGTGGAAAATCCTTCTGCCACAGGTCAGCTCTAACTGTACATCAGAGAACACACACGGGAGAGAAACCCTTTATATGTAATGAATGTGGGAAATCCTTCTGTGTGAAGTCAAACCTCATTGTACATCAAAGAACTCACACAGGGGAGAAACCTTATAAATGTAATGAGTGTGGGAAAAGCTTCTGTGAGAAATCAGCTCTCACTAAACATCAGAGAACTCATACGGGGGAGAAACCCTATGAATGTAATGGATGTGGCAAAACCTTTAGTCAGAGGTCAGTACTCACTAAACATCAGAGAATTCACACAAGGGTAAAAGCTCTTTCAACATCCTGAATGTTCAGAAAGCTTCATTGACCATTTCAAATTCATTATACAGTTTTTAAAAATGAGATAAATGAAACCTAAAGAACATCACCAATTACTAAAAGGTCATATCTTACTGTATTACAGATAATAGTAAAATAAAACCTTAATAATGTTTTAAATATATGAAAGCTTTCAAGAAAAATGAAAACTTTTCATCAGAAAATTAGTACTGAGAAGAAATTTATTTAAGTAATATGGTGAAAATCATCCTCTAGAAATTATGTTGTGTAGTATCATATCAGATGTGATACCAAAATTTTATTGTAAATATAATGGGTGATACTCATTATACCAATATTCATAGTACAAGTTGAAGCTAAAAATGTTGAATGACAACAGCATTAAACATTCATGTGAAGAATCCCTAATATTTGTAGGCCTTATGTGAGTATACTAATATAACAGAAATTTGAGGTATGCTTGATTTGTATATTAGAGCCCAACATGCTTGTGAAGAGAAAATATAAACAGTTAAGTATCTATTATGGTCTATATTAATATGTCCCACTCTAAATACCACCAGTGGTCTTTATAGGTTGACATAATTATGTATGTAAATGTAAACAGATTTATACACATATATCCACACACACATACAGTGGTGTGCTAGAGTAGCTCATACTGGCTTGCGAATACTGCTGATTATTAAATATTCAGGAATTTTGTGAGCCAATTGTTATACACAGTCATTATTTTAAAATTATATTAAAAACAAAGGTAATAAATACTCAACATTCATCACTTCCTAATCTATAACATTTTGCTGTTTTCCTTCTTCTGTAGGTTACTTACATTATTGAATCTACATGGAGACTGTATAATGGTGTGCTACTGCACTTTTCTTCCCAACTCTCCATTAAGTGCCATCATGTTGGTAAACATAGCTTGACTTAGTGGGAATATTTACACCGTGGAAATTGGGAAGCTACAAATTAGGGTTTTTATTTTTTCAGAGAACTGATTGTCAAATATTTACCAGCACACCACTATAGATATAAGAAAATACGTTTGGAAATTTTAAAGTACAAACCACATACCCTTTCTCCTATTTCCTGACATAAATCATGACTGTGGTCATTATTGCTTAACTGTCTCTTCAATAAAGAAGCAAAAATATGTTTTATTTTGTTTTTTGAGGTTTTTAACTACCTCTGCATAAGTTCAATTTTCAGTACTACCTGAGTCTCTTTAGAGTATGGCCAGTATATGTTATTTTACATTCACATCACCTACCTTCCCTCTGACATTTTTGGCATATATGAAGGAGTATGACCATTATTACTGAACTACCACTTCCATTAAAAAGCCAAGCAATGTTTTCCTGAGTCTTTTCAGCTGCTTCTGTGTCAGTTAATACTGTAAATGCTATTAACAACGATACATAAATTTCACAAAAAGTTAGGAAAAACAACATTATTTTACTCAACAAATTAAAATTAGAGGTATATAATGAAATACCTCTTTTATACTCTTGG
The DNA here is from genome assembly GCA_004026885.1 of Lyroderma lyra. NCBI lineage: Eukaryota > Metazoa > Chordata > Mammalia > Chiroptera > Megadermatidae > Lyroderma > Lyroderma lyra. The sequence goes on from PVJL010004249.1 coordinate 47,334, forward strand.
CATTCCATTGCTATGTCTATTTAGGCATGATATGTGTAACCTGAGTTGTATGTAATCCAGAAACTATGTGTTTATATTTCATATTATGTAGTGTTATATACTGTCTCAGTCATCTTTGTCCTACTGTTCCCTATGCTTCCTTGCAACATGTTGATAAGCAGTTCCAAGAGACTAATTCTTACTTACTGGCTCTATTTTGTCTTTGTCCATCCTTCCTCCAGATGACTTAGGGTAAATCCAGATTAGTCTGAGTTAATAGTGCAGATTTCTAGTCTAATGATTCTATTGGGATGGATATATTAGCAGTGAGATGTTTGGAAAATATTCTGTAGTGCTTCCAGGAACAATCTCGGCAATAAAATACTATTACAACATGGGACATGAGAAGAGATTGTCTCTTATTCTGCTGGACTTTTTTTATGTCTATATTATGCCAGATTATAGTTTGTAACCTTAAAAGATAATAGCCTGAGGACAACAATACACAAGGTGGGAAAAGCCTGGCTTACAGGTGGCATCACCAAGCTGCACAACTCTATGTGGACCTGCTCTCTACTAGGACCTTATATTACTGTGATAATGATTTTTTATTTATTCTAAGGACTGTTACTTAGAGCTGAAGGCATTTCCCCAATACAAACAAATTTGATTCTAAATGCTGATATTTTATACAGCGATTTGGGGGAAGAATTAGTTCTTTTCACAAGTTAATATAGAGATGGGTCTTTGTGTCAACCATGGTTCTGGTAAAAAACAGTTCAAGATTATTTTAATAGCAGAATTACTACAGTGGTGTGGACCAGAAAAAAAGGGGGTATTGAAGCATTAGCAGAAAGCCATTACTATTCTAAATCCTAAAGGAACAAAGGATGGAAATATGTTACCAGAGCCCAATGAGAGTTGCTCTCTTGGAGGAGGGGCCACCTCATAGGAGATACAGTCACTACTGGCATTGTGGCATCACGTTGCTGGTGCTTCTTTTTGGAGAACCCAACCAGATCCCATCTTCAGGTGAGCCCAAGTGAGCACAGAGGTCTGGATAGAGCTGATGGAGAATAGGCAGCACAATATTTTTTATATGTTTATGTAAATTCCCAAATCCTGACTAGTACATCCTGTAAATTCTCATGTAAATTCCCAAATCCTGACTAGTTGCACATAATGGCTCAATATTAGAAATTTATCCTACTAGTTGAATGTTAAGTGTTTCTGCTTTGTTGTGCTATTGTGTTGTCATAAGTAAATTCCTTTTGGAACTGAGCACTGTGGCAGATATGTCTCTCCTTTGACGTGTGAAGTAGACATGTAAAATTGTATTATTCATACCTTTGTCTCTGATATTCCTTGTTACGTGTGGTGTGAGGTAAGCAGCTTACTCTTCCAAATAAACGAGTTGTCCCTGAACTGTTTGATTAATTCATTCTTTTTCTTGTTGGCTTGATATGGGATTTTTACCACGTTACTTACAGGATTTCCAGTCCTGTCCAAAACATCCACTGAGACATTTGGTCCATACCAAAAGGTCCTTGTTTTTGTCCTATACAAAACGTTCATTGAAACATTTGGTCAATGACTTGTTAAATAATACAAGCATTGAACTTCATTAAAATTGTATTTATGTTCTTTTATTGTAAACTATGATGAATTTTGAACTTCACATTTATTCTTGTTCTTCCTTGTCATGAAGTTCAACAGGGTTACTCTTAAGTCAATGAGCAATTTTTCCAAGGTGTATATCAACCTGATGGTCAGCTTTATATTATATCTGTTAACAATTTGGGTTTTGTCAGTATCCTGAAGTTGGTGGCTCTGTTTGAGTATGACCATCAAAAACCTGGTTGATAACTTGTTTATTACTTTACTGTTCATCTTTTAACACTTCCATAAATCTCCAAATTGGAGGATGATGCACTATCATCAGCTTTGAAACTTGCTTTGCCAGCCTTCTACTGTGTTGTTTGTCCTTTAGTTCCTGTTCAGTACTGATCTGAACATTTCAGATTTCTGGGGGATATCTTGGAGCTTCTGGTCTTCTGCCTCTGCTATACCTTCCACAGACATACCCTCTCTCAATATAATCCATTAAGTTATCTAAATTTTCTTCTGCACTCTCAACAGTACTTAAAAGTTTTATTTTTATCTTCCAAAGGCACAAGTGGAAATTCAAACAACATGGATGCACAGGTATTGGTGTTACTTTCTATTGTCATATATGTTATACCCCAAAAAGATATTTTTCACCCACAATGGTTGTGAAACAAGCATTGTCTTATTTGTGCATTTGGTAGTAGTCAAATCACATTTGTATTTGCAGTCTTGAAATTGATCATGCACAATGAAGAGTTAAGATTTCTTCCCTGTGCAAATGCAAGTATGTATGTATATGTATAAGTGTTGTCTTGTCTTTTCATTGCTAGGGCTTAAATCAATGGCATACTTAACCCAGTACTACACTGTACACAGTAAATAACTTAGTGAACTGTGTGTTGGTGCCATCATTGAATAATGTGGTACTGGCAATTGAATATTGTCCTAAGTTGTATATAAGAATTCTTTCATCATCTTTAGCACCAGAATTGTGCATAAGTAGTGGTTCTCTGCATCTGGTCACTATATACTCCTATAATTTCAATTCTATGCGATGAAGTTAGGTTTAGAGGTCAATGTCTGTCTGGAATTTTTTATTTGCCCCTTTAGTAAGTTTCTCTCTGGTAACATTAACAGGACCTCTTCATCCTGAATATCATGGAGCGTTCTTTGAAGTACCTGTGATGGTGTTACATTTGGTTCTAATGAATGTTATTTTAACTTATTTAGGATATTTCTTCATTCCCCTTCAATACCAACATTCTGCTGTTTTTCTTTCCCATTTTAAATGATTATTACAGTGTTATCCAAACCCTGACTAGTTGTACTTCTGGCATTGCAGATTCTCTGATCTTCACAGGGCCAGTGCCTTTTACTACTGTCTCTGTTAAAGGAATGGAAATGGCAACAAAAAAAACATTATAATGTAGCAACAGCCTTTATGTGAGTATACCGTTTCTGCCATATTCTGCTAAGAATTTTCAAATAAAAATGTCATACTGTGAAGCAACAGAAGTGTTTTATTTTTCTTAGCTTTCTGACCAATGATTGCTGGTTTTATTGCTAGGAGAAATCTTACTAATATCTTACAGATTGGACACCTGCACCCAGTTCACCTGGGGTACATCAGCCAGTAGATAGGCACCAGGCAAGGGCATACTCATTCACGCTGATTCTCAGTAAATGTGAGTCACACCCACTAAAATCTCTCCAAATAACTATAGACTCTTGCCTTCTACTGCATTTATACCTCTGTAGAACATCAATTCAAAGGAAACATCAGACATTAAACCTGGGCAATGGGATAGTTGTAGGGGGGCAGTATTAGATTGTTGGTATTCCCCCTACAGAAGCTATTATACTCAACTGCTATGTGGTGGTAGAACCACACTCATTCTCACTCCTGAACAAGTCAGGTGCTCTGTTTGTCTAAGCTCGTTTAAAACTCCACCTTTATTGAAAAACACGAGTCATATCCAACCAAACGCCCAGTGACATATTAACATTATGCATTGTGAGATCTGATCCTTGGCTTTCATCCTCTGCACATTTCTCTTAACTGTAGGACTCTTCCTCATTATACATAGTTGAAACAAATCCCACTCTTCTGGAAGATTTGAACCCTGACCCATCTACCTAAACCTATGTACCATTAACACCTAGTGTACTGAGACAAGAAGGCTTATCATTGGTAATACAGTCACCACACAGTTATTGGACCAATAAAACATGGTATTATTTTTATGTATTAATCCTATGAACCAAAAGTATAAATAAATATTTATGGTATTTGAACCCAGGGATGTTTTCTAAGCATGAACATTTTTTACAGGACCAAATATCAGTGATCATTTGGCATGCGCCAAATACTCTGAGGGGCATTTTTGATAGAAAACTTTTATGACTTTTTGGTGTGAACCAAATACCTCAATGGATGTTTTGGACAGGAACAAATGTCCACTAATCTTAATCACAAGCTTAAGTATTATGTTGTGGCTATTGCTTTTGTCTGCTCAATGCAACTTTTCTGTATTCTAGTAATATAACCAGTCCTTGTGAGCACAGATTTGGTATTTACCCCAGATGATAACATCTCCCCCTGGCCCCACATTTGTGTTGATCCAGGAATGATCTTTTGTTACAAAATAGGCCAGTGAAACCCATCCTAGAATATTTTTATTGAGAAGTCACAATGACTAGATAGTTTGTGTCCTTGTTGCTAACAGCAGCCATATCAAGAAAATACATCTGCATGGGAGAAGATGTTGATGGGTGTTATAAAGAAAGAAATTCTTTTTGTTTTTAAATCACAATAGACTTCTATTATATGTCCTAAGATACTGAACTGGTCTTGTTAACAACGATTCCCAACAAATGGAACATTTCTTTGGCTTGTCCAACCTAGGAGATTGCAGGAGACCCTGTAGGTAATAGGTATCATACTGTATTACAGCCAGTTTGGAGACTGAGTTTAGGATTTGTTGGAGTTCACTGTATTACTGTATTTTTATAGATATTTAAACTCTTAATAAACTTAATCACTCTTAAAAATGAAAGAAATAGAAGTAAGTAAAGGAGAGGGAAAGACATCACTGGGAGAGAATAACCATTTTGATATCTAGACGAAGAGAGAAGAGCGATACACTGAGATGAGATACACATATAGGTATTAACCAACAATTTTATATACATGTGATTTTGTTTCATGAAACAACACCCTAATTACCTGTAATGTACTTCGCTGTTTCATTTTGTATTGTGTACTCCATTCTATTCAATACTTGTTTTTATGTACTAAACTTATTTCAGAACCAATGAATGAGTCATCTCCCAGAGCTTGAAAACCAGTGCTCAAGTGTATAAAATCAGGAGAGGAATTGCTGAGTCATAGGTATGGCTTTCTGAAATGCCTATGCAATTTACACACCCAGTGCCTGGTAATTGTTTTCTAGTTAACTCCCAGAACCTGTTTATTTGTAATTGGGCCCATTTTCTGTCTTGAACTTGGCCTCCCCTTACCTAGTGTGCCCTATCACTTTATATTCATCCTGTAGTTGGCAGGGAAAGGTTCAATCCATAGGTATCCTGGATGCTCTCAACTATTAACCCCTGTTTTTGTCATAGCTGTCCTGGACCTACACCTTTATTTATTGTTTTTCTAGGGAAAGCTTATCCTGTTCCAATTTCTATTTCCACTGAATCTTCATCTGCTAGTCAGTGACTGGATACCACATAATCTTAACCTCCTCCCCTTTTATCTGAGGAATTGGATCTTTGTTTTCCCAGCTGCCTCTCCTCTCACACGTTACATCCCCAGATAATTGAAAACAGATGTCTAATCTTAAGCACCACTTCTTAAGAGTAAGATCCCCTTAGATACTTGGGGAGGTGGTGAAGTGGTTTTTAATATTCTGCCCCAAGTCTGGAGTACATAGCTTGGGACCTTCTCTGGGCTGTTTTCTTATCTATAAAATGGGAGTACTTATCCCCACCTGAAAGAGTGAGCTTCAGCATGAGCTTATTTCCAATAACACAGCTGGGGTAGCAATATTTATACCAGACAAAATAGACTTTAAAACAAAGGCTACAATGGAAGACAGAGCAGGATCCAGTAATTCCTCCTCTGGGTATTTATCCTAAGAAACCCAGACCACTCCTTTGAAAGGACATGTGTTTTCAGATGTTCATTGCTGAATTATTTGCAATAGTAAAGATATTAAGGCAACCTGGGTGTCCATCAATGGATGAATGGATAAAGAAGAGGTAGTACATATGTATGGTGAAATATTACTCTGCCCTACAAAGAATGAAATCATATCATTTGTGACAAAATGGATGGACCTAAGAAGGTGTTATGCTAAATGAAATTAGAGAAAGACAAATACCGTATGACCTTATATGTGGAATCTAAAGAACAAACAAATGAACATACAAAACAGAAACAAGAACAGGGAACATTTTTATGGTTACCAGATGTGAGAGGTTTTTGGGGGATTGGTGAAAATGTGGAAGAGAATAAGAAATACTAATTGGGTAGTTACAAAATAGTCATGGGAATGTAAAGTATAGCATAAGAAATATAGTAAACATTGTAACAACTATGTATGAAGGGGGACCAAACATCCCCTGCAGAATTTATTTTAAAATTGTGTATTTATTCTTATATGTTTAAACTGCAGTCATCTTCAAAGTATTCTCCATTTGATGCAATACTCATACACCTATCAAGATACTTTTTTCACTGCTCAAAACAGTTTTTGAACTCATCAATTTTGATGCCTTTTCATGCTTCTACTGTTTTTTTATTTCACTCTTCCACATTGGCAATATGTTTCCCTTTGAGGGATGTTTTTTCATTTGGGGAAAGAAAAATAAAGTCACTCAGGATGAGGTTGGGTGAATAGGAAGGGTGGGACACAAGGATCATGCCATTTTTGGTCAAAAACTGCTGAACACTCAATGTGGTATGGGCAGGGCATTGTCATGCTGCATGTTGTTTATGTAAATCACCCATTATAAAATGAGCAAAGGCGTTGAAAGAGTCTCCAAAAAAAATTCACTGAAGCCGAATAAAGCATTTCACAAAAAACATCAGCTGATACACAGATGCATATGGATTCCTAGAACACTCAACTAGCAGAGTAAGGCTGTACTACAAGGGGCCTGCCCTCCAGAAGATAATTCCTGTTTTTTGGGGTTCCCCCTTGTATGGTGTCAGGTGGGTACTAGATTTATCAGGTGATCACTTTGTAAGTTATATAAGTGTCTAATCACTATGTTGTATACCTTACACTAATTTAATATGGTATGTCAGTTGTAATTGAAAAAAAAATGTTAAGAAAACTTAAAAGAAATGGAAAAAAATACAAATAAGTGGAAGCATATGCTGTGCTCATGGATACGAAGTATTCCTATGCAATTTAAAATTTCATACTATCCAAAGCAATTATAGATTCAGTGCAATCTCTATCAAAATGTCAATAGCATCTTTCACAGAACTAGAACAAATAATTCTAAAATTTATATGGAACCATAAAAGACCCCGAGTAACTATGGTAATCTTTAGAAAGAACAAAGTTGGAGATGTCACACTATTTGATATCAAACTATACTATAAGGCCATACTAATCAAAACAGCATAGTATTGGCATAAAAACAGATCATAGGTCAATGGAAAAGAATAGCCCAGAAATAAACCCACATCTACAGGGTAGAAGTAATGCCTGGACTTGAGTTATGATTTAATTACAAAACTATAGGCATACATGCTTATGATTTTATATAAAATGTTCAGTATGGATTACCAACTCCTAAAAAAGAACTATTTGTGTAACCATAAGCATGTATAGTTATGATTTTGTAATAAAATCATAACTCAAGTCTGGGAGTTACTTCTGCCAGATGCTGTATGTGGTCATTTAATCTATGACAAGACAAAAATATACAATGGGGTAAAGACAAGTCTATTCAATAAATGGTGTTGGGGAAGATGGACAGATACACACACAAATGAAACTGGACTACCTTCTTACACCATATACAAGAATAAACTCAAAATGGATTAAAAACTTCAAAGTAATACCTGACACTATAAAACTAGAAAAAAACATAGGCAGTAAACTCACTGACATTGCTTGTAGTAATATTTTTCTGATATGTCTCATCAGGCAAGGGAAAGAAAAGGCAAAATAAACAAATGGGACTACATCAAACTAAAAAGTTTTTGCATAACAAAGGAAACCAACCAAACAAAACCTTCTGAATGGGAGAGATATTCACCAGTGATACATTCGATAAGGAGTTACTACCCAAAATTTATAAAGAACTCATACATATACACAATAGAATATTACTCTGCCATTAAAAGAATGAAATCTTAACATCTGTGACAACATGGATGAACTTAGAGGGTATTGTGCTAAGTGAAATAAGTCAGACTGAGAATGACAAATACCATATGATCTTTCTTATTTGTGGAATCTAAAGAACAAGATATGAACAACAACAAAAAAAGAAACAAGCTTATAGATATAAAAAACAAAATTGATGGTTGCCAGATGGGAGGGGGTTTGGTAGACTGGGTTAAAAAGGTGTACAGGTTAAAAAGTACAAAATTATAGTTATAAAATACGGGGATGTAAAGTACAGCATAGGGAATATAGAAAATAATATTGCAATAACTATGCCTAGTGCTAGGGGAAAAGAAATAATTGAGAGATCGCTTTGTAAATTATGTAAATGTCTATCCACTATGCTGTACACCTGAAACATATAAAATAATATTAAATGTCAAGACAGTGGTTTGAATATGACACCAAAAGCACAAGATCCAAAAGCAAAAATCAGCAAGTAGTACTATGTTACATGAAAAAGCTTTTACCTGGCAAAAGAATCAAAATGAAGAGAACGTACAGAATTGGAGAAAATATTGGTAAACCATATATCTGGTAATGGATTAATATCCAAAACATATCGGAACATGCACACAACTCTATGGTGGAAAAAAAAATAATATATAATCTGATTTTAAAATGGACAAAGGAACTGACTAGACATTTTTTTAAAAGAAGAAATACAAATGGCATAATTTATAGTAGATTTTGATAAAGTCAGCTGTGTATAATAATGGGGTAATAGTTGGTTAAGGGAAAGCAATCACTAAGAAAATAAAAAAATAATGAAGAGGGGAGTTCCCTGATGGTGTAGTGGCTTAAGTCTTCGGCGCTGGCGCTGTCAGTGCTGTGGGCTGGGTTCGATTCCCGGTCAGGGAGCTACCCACATACCAAAAAGCAATAAATAAATAAATAAATATATAAATAAATAAAGAAGAAAGTATTAAAGGATACTGCTCATAAGAGAATAAAAAGAAATGAGCTATAGAGCCATGAAAAAAATTGAGGAAACTTAACTGCATATTGCCAAGTGAAGGAAGCCAGTAATTGAAGTTTTAAAAATATTATTAGATGGGTTCAATAGCAGAATGAAGATGACATAGGTGAGTCAATTAACTCGGAGATAGATGAATAGAAGCTTCCCAGTATGAGGAATGGAAAGAATGATGATTGACAATAAAGTAAAATAAAAATAAAAACTAACAGAGACTTGTAGAAAAATAACAAGCTGTCTAATTTTTAGTTCTAGAAGGAGGAAAATGTTTGGTGTTTAAAAAAATTTTGTTGGCTTATGATAATCCTACTGTCTCAAGAAGGTAAGTGAATCTCTAATAGAATAAACCCAAATAAATATATACTCCAATATATTATAATGAAATTGGTGAAAACCACAGACAGAAAAGGAAAATATTACCCATAGGGAACAATAATTTTATTGACTACAAATTTTTCATAAAAAATTATAGAGTTTACAACTTCATTAACTATTTGGGAAATGCAAATCAAAACCACAATGAGATACCACCTCACAACTGTTAGAATGGCTATTATCAACAAGACAAGGAATAACAAGTGCTGAAAAAACTTTGGAGAAAAAGGAACCCTCCCACACTGCTGGTGAGAATGCAAGTTGGTACAATCTCTATGGAAGATAGTGTGGAGATTCCTCAGAAAATTGGGAATGGAATTATGATATGATCCAGCAATCCCTCTTCTGGGTATCTATCTACCCCCAAAATTTGAAAATAGTTCGCAATGACTTATGTATCCCAATGTTCATTACAGTGCTGTTTATGGTGGCCAGGTCATGGAAACAAAAAAAGTACCCTTCAATAGATGGCTGGATAAAGAAGCTGTGGTACATGTATGCAATGAAATATTACTTAGCTATAAGAAAAGATGAAATACTGTCAACTGCAACAAAATGGATGGACCTTGAGATTATCATGCTAAGCAAAAAAAGCTGGACAGAAAAAAACAAGAATCATATGACTTCACTCATATGTAGAATATAAAACTGAAAGCAACAAAGGAAAAAAAACCCTCATGGACACAGTCAATAGTTTAGTGGTTACTTGAGGGCAAGGGGGGAAGGGTGCAAGAGGAGAGAAAGTGTGGGAGAGGAGGGAGGAGAAGGCAGGTATATGGTGATGGAAAGAGAAATGACTCTGGGTGATGAACCTGTAATGCAACACATAGATGATGCATTGTAGAATTGTACACCTGGAATCTATGTAATTTTTGCTAACTAATGTCACCTACAATACATTTAACAATAAAAAATATTTATGGAACTTAGAAATAAAAGGCACATTTTCAAAATGCTGAAAGAACTGTCAAAAAAATAACCTTCAGAAATGAAGGTGAAATAAGGACATTATCAGTTGAAGAAAAACTAAAAGAATATATTGCCTATTAACCTGCCCTAAAAACATTGCTAAAGGAAGTTTTTTAGACAGTAAGGTAATGATAGAAAAAAACTTTGTATCTCCACAGTAAAGTAAGAGCAACAGAAATAATAAATATCTGGGTAAACATAATGGACTGTTCTCTTCTTATCTTTAAAAGATGACAGTTGGAAGTAAAATTGCGATATGACCTAACTGATTTTCAATATCTGTAGGTGTATCACGGAGCAGCATGGGGAAGGGAAAGAATCTATATAGTGACAAGATTCCTACATTTCAACTGAGGAAGTTAAATATTGATTCTGCATAGTTTGTGAAAAGTTAATTTTGTATTTTGTATTTCCTAGTGCAATTGTCTAAAAACCATATAAAGAAATAACAATCAAAATTACAACAAATTAAACTGCGATGCAAAAAATATTTGAATAACCCAAAATATGGCAAGAAAGGGAGAAACAAATACAAACAATAGAAGGCACAAAGAGAAATTAAATAATATAATAGACCTAAAACTTAAAATGTCAATAATATTAAATATAATTGGTCTAAACACATTAATTAAAAGATGAACTTTCAGAATGAATACGAAGCTCAAATAAACTATATGTAATCTATAGAATACTCCCTTGAAAATATAATGATGTAGGTAGATCCAAAGTAAAAATTTTTTTAAAAAGATATATCATGCAAACACTATTCAAAATAAAGCTGGAGTGCCTATGCTAATGTCAGACAAAATAGAATTTAGAGGAAAGACAATGACCAGAAAAATATTGAATAATAATAAAAAGGTCAAGTAAACAAGAAGACATATCAATCTTAAATGTGTATGCACCTAACACCAGACCTAAAAGAAATGAAAAGAGAAATAGGCAAATTCTTAATTATAATTAGAGACAGCACTATGTATCTATCAATAATAAAATAAATAAACACTGAAGTCAGCAAAAACATGAAACTGAATTATCAACAAACTAGACTTGATTTACAGAACACTATACCCAACAACAGTTGAATAAACATTTTTTCAAGTCTACTAGTTAAATATTACATATAAAATAATTGAAAACACAAAGTATGTTCTCAGACAATAATGGAATCAATCTAAAATTAATTACAGGGAGTTCCCTGATGGTGCAGTGGCTTAAGGCTTTGGCGTTGGCGCTGTCAGCGCTGCGGCCTGGGTTCGTTTCCCAGCCAGGGAGCTACCCACATACCAAAAAGCAAAAAAATAAAATAAAATAAAATTAATTACAAAATGATAACAGGTAAATCTCCATATACTTGGAAATTCAACACTTTTTCATCCATGGGTCAAAGAGAAACCTTAAAGAAAATTAGAAAATATTTTGAATAGAAAAACATGAAAATATACCAATATTTGTGGTATATAGCTAACACTTTGGGGAAAATTGACAGCACTAAATATTCATGTTAGAAAATAAAAGGTCACAAATTAAAAATCAAGTTTCCACCTTATGAAACTAGAAAAAGAAAAGCAAAGTAAAACTTAGGCATATACAAGAAAGAAAATAAGAAAAATAAGAGCAAAAATTAATGAAATTAAAATCAGTGAAGCAGTAGAAAAAATTAGTGAAACAAAAGGCTGGTTCTTTGATAAAAAGTCAATAAAATTGATAAACTTCTGATACACTGAAAAAATATGACAAGGATTAGAAATTTTAAGAATAAGAAGGAATAACATCAAAGACCTCACCAATGTTAAGTGAATAAAAAAGTAATACTACAAAAAAGTGAGGATACTACAAAAAATCTAAGCACATACATTTAAAGGCTTTGATGAAACAATTTCTCAAAAACCATAAGCAATCAAAACCTACCCAAGATGAAAGAAATAATTTTAATGAAAACTTACATTCACATAGAAACCTGAACATGAATATAATTGCCAGAGTGAGCCTCAATCAAAACTTCTTAGAACATTGTTTAAACCTTTTATTTTGAAATAATTATAGATTCACAGGAAGTTGCAACAATGACAGGTTCTGGAACCATCCACCCAATTTTTATTAATAGTTGCATCATATGTAGCAACATCATATCAGAAAATTAGCATTGGTACAAGGTGTGTTTATAATCTGATACCATTTTATCAGGTTGAATTTATGTAACCTCCACCTCAATCAAGCTAAAGAACTATTCAATTACCATAAATATATCCCTCCTGCTACCCCTTTATAACCACACATAACACATAATTAAAAGCATTCTGATCAAGAAATCTATGAAACTAGATGGTTTCTCTGGTGAATTCTACCAAATATATAAATAAGAAATAACACCAACTCTACAAAATTTCTTCCAGAAAATACAAGAGGAGGCAACACTTCCCAAATTTTTTATGTGGTCTAGATTATGATATATTGTAGAGTTGTACACCTGGAACCTATGTAATTTTTGCTGACCAATGTCATCCCAATAAATTTAACAATAAAAAAATCAGACAAAGACACAACAGCAAAATAAAGCTACATAATACCCCCATATGAACATAAACACAAAAACTTCAACAAAATATTGGCAAATAAATTTCAACCAAGTAAGTTTTACTCAGGAACACAAAGATAGTTTGATATTTGAATAGAAATAAATGTTATCTATTATATAAACACACTGAAAAGTACATGATCACAATAATTGATCCAAAACCTTATGAATATGTGACAAAATTCAATATTTACTCATAACAAAAATTCTCAGTAAATTAAGAATCAAAATGAATTTTCTTAAGTGGACAGGGTGTCTTAGTCTCATTGAACTGCCATAACAAGATGCCATAGACTGGATAGCTGAAAGGACAGAATTTTTTTTTTACACTTCTGAAGGCTGGAAAGCCCATGATCAAAGTATTGGTTGATTTGGTTTCTGGTGAAACCTTTCTTCCTGACTTGCAGATGGCTGGCTGCCTTCTTGTTGTGTTTTCATATGGACTCAAAGATCCTATCATATTAGTACCCTACCCTAATAACCTTATTTAACCTTAATTATACCATAAAAGTTCTATCTCCTAAAACAGTCACACTGAGAATTAGGGTTTCAACATACAAATTTTTAGGGGAAACCATTCAGTCTACAGCAAAGCACCTTCAGAAAACCAAAGGTTGACATCATACTTAATGATGAAAGACTAAACACTTTTCCCCCCAAGACTGGCAACAAGAATAAGATGTGTGTTCTTACTATTCTATTCAACACCATACTGGAAGTCCTAGCAGATTCAATAAAGAGAAAAAGAAATAAAAGGCATACAAATTACAAGTAAAAATATTTGCAGATGACATGATTGTTTACACAGAATATTTGTAGATGAAGACAAGCTAATTATGTGGAAAAGTAAATAAAATAGTATAGCTAATACAATTTTTTATTGTTAAATTTATTGGAGTGACATTGGTTAGTAAAAATTACATAGGTTCCAGATGCACAATTCTACAATACCTTATCTACGTGTTACATTATGTGTTCATCACAGAGTCAGTTCTCTTTCTGTCACCATATATTTGAGTCCCTGTCTTTTTCCACACTCACCTCCTCTGTTACCCTTAGGTAACCACAAACTCTTGGCTGTGTCCATGAGTTTTTGTTTCTTTGTTGCTTTCAGTTTTATGTTGGAGGATCCACAACATTTAATTTAATACTTACTGTAAAGCAACAGTAGTCAGTGTAGCACTGGCAAAGAGAACACTACAGAGACCAGAAAGAGACTCACACAAGTTGTGTGTGGGTTTTTCAAAAAAGCTGCAGAAGTAATTTAGTGGAGAAAGAACAGTCTTCAACAAATGATATTGGAACAATTTGACACTTTTATCTAAAAAAAAGATGAACCTCAACTAAAACTTCTCATTACACAAGTGATAACTCAAAATGGACCATAGACCTAAATGTAAAATGTAACACTATAAAAATTTTACAAGAAGACAGTGGAGAAAATATTTCTGATGTAGAGTTAGTCAAAAAGTCTTTAGTCAGGACACCAAAAGCATGATCCATTTTAAAAAGTTAATAAACTGAACTTTGTCAAATGCAAACTTTTGCTATTAAATACTGTAAAGAGAATGAAAATCTAAGATACAGACTTGGAAATATATTTGCAAATCTTTTATTCATCACAGGCCTTGTATCCAGGATATATAGAAAGAAATCTCAAATCTCAAAAAAACTCAAGTGAAATATGGACAAAAAAATTAACAGACACTCAGTGATTATATCAAGATGACAAATAAGCATATGAAAAACATTTAACATCACTAACAATATGAGATGTGGATACACACCTATTAGAATGGCTACAATAAAAAGAAGGCAGACAATATTAAATACTGGGAAATACATAGAGACAACTGGAACTCTCACACTTTACTGATGGGAATGCAAAAATTTAAACCCACTCTGGAAATTGCTTTATATAAGTTGGAAAGTATTGCCTCCTCTTCAATTTTTTGGAAGAGTTTGAGGAGGATAGGCGTTAATTTCTCTTTGAATGCTTGATAAAACTCATTGGTGAGGCCATGTGATCCTGGACTTTTGGATTTGAGGAGGTTTTGAATGATTGTTTCAATTTCCTTACTGTTCATTGGTTTATTTAGATTATCCAGTTCTTCTTGGTTCAGACTAGGTAGACTATATATTTCTAGAAACTTGTCCATTTCTTCTAGGTTGTTAAATTTGGTGGCATATAGTTCTTCATAATATTTTTGTATAATCCTTTGTATTTTTGTGGTGTCAGTCATAATTTCTCCCATTTAATTCTAATTTTGATCATTTGTGTCTTTTCTCTTTGTCCCTTGGTGAGCCTAGCCAGGGGTTTGTCAATTTTGTTAATTTTTTTGAAGAACCAGCTCTTTGTTGCATTAATTTTTTCTATTGTTTTTCTGTTCTCTCTTTCACTTAGTTCTGCTCTAATTTTTATTATTTCCTTCCTTCTACTGACTTTGGAATTTTTTGGTCTTTTTCTAGTTTTTTAAGATGAGACGTTAGGTTGTTTATTTGTGATTTTTCTTATTTCTTGAGATAAGTCTTGTGGGGAAAATGGAAACCGGCTCTCTCACCATGCTCCACCATAGTGATGCACACCTGTGATGTAACCATGACGTCCATGTTTCCAGGGGGCAGCCATTTTGTTTATGTGCCTTCTGTGCTCACTTCTTAGCACCTGCCTATATAAGAGGAGGGGACTCTCCAGAAGGGTGCAATGCTTTGCTGTGTGCCAACTCCCGGGTACCATTTTGTTGCTGCTTTGCTTCTGGAATAAAGGTTATGTTTAAGTTACCTGCAGCTCCTCAATTCTTCTTTGGTTCGCCCAGATCCATTGTGAACTGCCACAACCACAGTTATCAGCAAGACACTTGGCATCACTAACAGGATCTGCAGGAGCTGGGTATGGAGCTGACTATGACCCTGGAGGGAGAAATTGACGGGTGTCCTGGCACAAGTGTGTGGTACCCTGTGGCATGTCTCCTCTCCACCTGGGCATCTCCTCAGGGGTGGCCTGAGATGAATGGGAAGCACATAAATGTAGAGAGGGCTCTCTGCATGCTGGGAGAGATCTTTGGCATAGCAGCTGAGGCCATGGGGTGGCTTTTTCTTGCAGCCTTAGGGGCAGAGTCAGAAGCAACTCCGCATGAAGTGACATGAGTCTGGGAGCTCCCAACCATGCTGGACCTGATGAAGATGCAGGTGCAAGCTGTGGAGGAGACGAGGCAGCTGCTGATGCTGCACTTGAGTTCTGGTTGGAGAAGGGGTCCCCCACTGTCATGTCAGACTCCTTGAGTGTGGAAGGGGAACCAGAACTAGCCCTGTAGTGACACAAAAAATGAAATCTCAGCAGCTCATAGCATGGGCTTCCCATATTACTGAATTCAACACATACCACCTATACACTCAGGCTGAGTTGGTAGACTTAGGTAAGCAATTTTGGTAGAAGGTCAGTGAGCCCCTGATCATTTGGCTTTTGTGGTTCTAGGATCTGGGAGTAGATGGTATAATGTGAACAGAACAAGAAATGGATAAGTTAGCCTCTGTGACCATGCACGTGTTGCTGCATCAGCAATTGCAGAGTAGCTCCCAGTATGGGCAAGGCTCACAGCAGCCATTCGAACAGTGTGGATGGATGCAGGAGACATTCCCAGGAAGGTCAGTAAGTGGCAATCTTATACTAAGTTAGTGCAGGTGTTGCAGGAGCTGAGTACACAGAATGCAATGTTCAATCCAAATACCCAAGGTCAGATGATGACAGATTTACCACAGCTATGAGGGACAAGGTATTGCAAAATGCTTCCTCTTCCCTGTTTGGATTACTCATGGTGATCCTGGTACCTTATGTGGCCTGCCCCATGAATGAGGTCACCACAATGGTGGTGAGTTTGGGGGAAGCCAAATTCAGGCACATGCAGGAGTCCATGTGGTGACCAGGAAGGCACCAGCAGCCAAGAGGAATGGACCCATAAAAGTTACATGAAATCAGATGTGGGTAGATCTTGTGTTGGCTGGGGTCAATAAGGAGAAAATTTATGGGAAATGCAATGCCTATCTGTTGGAGCTTTGGCAGCAGCTGAAAGCCGACCAACAGTTCACCTTGCTGAGAAAGCAAAAGAAACAAACAAACAAAAACAAAACAAATGTGGGTGATGAGAGGGCTACAAGTCCCAAGGCTCATGTGGTCCCTCTTAAGGCATTCATGTGGGAAGACTGGCAGTGGACTTCTATGGTTCTTCCCCAGAGGTACTTGCATAGCCCCACTCTGTCCCACAGACTGGTAGTGGCAGACTTGGGACACTGGTCATGGACTGACAATTTATGCCTGTACCATTACATTGACGATATCATGTTAACTAGTGACTCTCTTACAGATATAGAAGGTGCTGTTCATGCTCTCCTAACCCACCTAAAAACATGTGGTTAGGGACTTAATAACCAGAAGTTGCAAGGGCCTGGCTTGTCTGTCAAGTTCTTGGGGGTTATTTGGTCGGGTAAGACAAAGGTTATTCCTGATGTGGTTATAGATAAGATCCAAGTCTACCCTGTGCCTACCACTGTTAAGCAATTGCAAACTTTCCTGGAACTCCTAGGATATTGGAGAGCATTTGTTCCCCATTTAGCCAAGCTGCTACAGCCCTTGTATTCTTTGGTTAGAAAAAGGGCTTACTGGGACTGGATGGAGGAGAACCAAGCAGCCTTTGATTCCTCCAAGTGCACCATTAAGGTGATTCAGGCTTTGCATGTGTTTGGCCCTGCCTGGCCTTTTCAGATGGATCTACATGTCACTGCAGAAGGCTTTGGCTGGGGCCTATTGGCAGCATTCTGAGCACTTGTAGCAGCCCATAAGTTTCTGGTCCAAATTATGGAAGTGGGTTGAGGTGGGTTACTTCTTGGTGGAGAAATAATTGGTGGCTGTGTACATTGCCCTTTTGCCAAGTGAAAGCATTATGGCTACTGCCCCTGTGACTGTATGGACCACATATCCTATTGCAGAATGAGTGTGATTGGGCCACAATACCATGCAGTGGCACTGCCCAAATGCCTACATTGGCAATATGAGGGGCATATTTGCAGTGGTGTAGTGTTCTGAGCAATAGCCCCTTGAGAATTGAGCTCCAAGAGGTCTTGGGGCCTGTGACTTATGTGGCTGTAGAGGAGTCAACCCCCCAACACTTGGAAAGTGAGCTAGAGAACAGCCCCATCAAGAAAGGGTAAGCACCCATCCCAGGAGACACTTTGTATACAGATGGCTCTAGCAGGGGCCAGCCCTCACAATGAACTGCTGTCACCTTCTCTATCTTCCTACTGAGACCATTTGATATGATGTGGTACTGAACAAAGCAGCCAATAGGCAGAACTACAGGCTATATGCTTAGTGGTTACTAATATGCCCTCCCCATTGGTAGTCTGTACTGACAGTTGGGCAGTATTCAGAGACTTGATGCTCTGGATTGCCACTTGGCATCTTAACCACTAAATGGTGACGCACCACCCACTTTGGGGTCAAGCCATGTGGCAAGACCTATGGACCCTAGGGTATCAGAAACAGTTGATGGTCTATCATGTCACAGAAAATGCTCCTTTGGCCCATCCAGGTAATGATGAGGCAGATACCTTGGCAAAGATGAGATGTTAGAGACCACTCCTGTCAGAGATGTGATACAATAGTTGTGCTGATGCCTCCTTTACGCAGCACAAAAGACTACGTGGACAACAGTAAAGTCATGGAATTTGCCTGTTACTTATGCTAACATGCTTGCAGCTTGCAAGCAATCTGTTGTCTACTCTAAGGAACATCTCCAAAGGCTGGCGGCCTCATACGGCCAGGTTGTTCAGGGCAGAGTTCCTCTGACTCAGTGGCAGATGGACAGAATAGGGCCCCTGCCCAACTCAGAAGGGTATCAATATGTTGTGACTGGTGTTGACAAAGTGCGGGGGCTTTTGACTGCATGTCCAGTCCATCACCCAGATCAACGTGCAGTACTATGCACGCTGAAATGCCTCTGTGCTGCGTAGTTGCCCTTTGGTCATTGAAAGTGACAATGGCACCCATTTTATAGGTGCTAAACTACAGCAGTAGGCTAAGGACATGAGTATAGAGTGGAAATTCCACATCCCTTGCCATCTAGAGACAGCAGGAATCATTGAGTGATAAAATAAACTGCTCAAATTTGGCCTACACCAGTCTAGAGCAGCCCAGTCCCCTGATGGGATGGACAAAGTGGCTATGGACTGTACTACAGACTCTAAATGAATGGAGCAGGTGGGATGGCCTGGCTCCAGTAGAGGCCCTCCTGCACCAAGCAGCAGCCTCTATTCAGAGGCAGATACAAACCAATGATGAATTGTTAAAACCTGGCTTCAGATGACAAAGCAATATCATGCTGCCAGCCCCTACTGGTCTAGCCAGAGGACAACAGGTTCCTTGGACTTGGCCTTAGACTATACAAGCTCCTCATATGAGATGGGTGGCTTTGTTGGCCCTGTGAAGGAAAAGTTTGGAGTGTAACTTACAGATAACCCCTTGGGTGACTGGGCAATGGCCCCCTCATGTGGAAATGTACTACCCTGGAGGGGTGGATGGGGCTACATTGCTGAAAGGAATGGTTGCTATTTCCTTATGGCCTAACATAAGTTCTCCCATTCTTTTGCATGTTGAACCCATTGATGTGACTATGCAAGCCAAGTGAGTTTGGTACACATGCCCAGAAAGGCTGCCCCTGCCAGCCACTGTGCTGTCAGCTGACAGAACACATGCTTGCATTCTGCCAGAGGGTAGAGACCTGCCTCTCCTAGTGCCTATAACTTCTCTCTCTTTCTACCCTTAGTGTGTGGACCAACACCTTAGTGGAAAGGGCGCATATGCTGGCTGCAGTATCCAACCAGTCAGGATTCTGATTTTGTACCAAGTTGCCACTCACTGCGACTACTGGCCTCCTGTGGAAAATAAAGCCAGCTATGGCGCAGAATTGGACTTGGCTCCAGTACTGGAATACAACCAGGCAGTAGCTCTTGGCTCTCACTCAAGAGCAAATAAACAGGACTAACCCCTGCCTTGGTTATTCCATATGGGATAGCCTGAGATGGCTTACAGCTGAAGCCATGGAACTTTCGGTTAAGGTGCCAGTATGCATAACCTGTACACTGGAGGGAGGCATGAATATGGTCTAGACTCCCTCTGATCTCTGTGAGGTAATTGTGGGGGACGCCATTATGTCTTGGCATCATCTCCCAAGCTGCTACAGTGCCTACCCTGTCCCATGGATGAGCTTATGAGTGTATGGACAGCACAGCTGGCCTTACTTGCCTGCTAATTGGACTGGTCATTGTTCCTGGGGATGGCCATATATCCCAGGCCAAGTGCTCCCCACTCTGCGTAGTAAAACTAGTAACTGGGACACTCTTAAGGCTTGCCACAGGGTGAAGCCCACTGCTATCTACTAGCTTTATTTTCCCCTAAAGGAGCTAGTATAGTAAATCAACAAGAGATAACTTCTTTGGCTTTGCATACGGCTTGTGCCTTTAATGAAACTCTCAAAGCATTATCCCTTTTAAATGCAGAAGTCTATCAAATGTGCAAGGTGGTGTTGCAAATTTGGATGGTGTCAGTCCCTAGAACGTTAAAGCTAAAGCCAGGCCCGCCGCCCAGGCTTGACCTTGGTATAATCAGTCCATGTCTGGGGCTGAGGAATTCCTGGGGCTGACCGTTACTGCGCATGTACCGCCTTATGTAACCATGAAAACCTAAACAATTGCTACTGGGCAGATGCGGCAAGATGCCACTTTTGTTTGAATACGTATATATAGTCCCAGGTGCACAATAAAGTGGCTTGCTTGCTTGCTGGTGTGTTTATGGTCCCCCATGTCAGCTCCGCGTGTGTTTTTTCAATTGGGTGTACCACCGCCGAAACCTGCCCTGCCTGGAAACCTTGGCAATGACAGATGGCCTTAAATATTCTCACTGCTTCCCAGGGAGAGGTCTGTGCCTTAATTGGCACTGAGTGTTTCCTATATATCTCTGATGAACAGCATAATATTAGTCAGGCATTAAAAGCCTTAGCTGCAGAAACTCAAAACATTGAGTGCTTGGTGGGGAATCCCCTTCAAGTGGGCTTCTCTCACTAACAAATAGTACATTGCCTTGATTACCCTCTTTCTTATTGCTTGTGCTATTAGTTTGCTATTGTAGTCTGTATTGTTGCTGTGGTGTTTCAATGTGCAGAAGACAATTGTCAGATTATGAGGTGAGAAACACTGAAGTGGTGGAGTATGGGGCAAATGGAGTCAAGCTCTCTCACCATGCTCCTCCATAATGATGCACACCTGTGATGTAAACAGGAGTTGCACTTTTCCAGGTGGCAGCCATTTTGTTTATGTGCCTTATGTGCTCACTTCTTAGCACCTGCCTATATAAGGGAAGGAGACTCTCTGAAAGGATGGGATGGGATGGACGATGTGCGAATTCTTTGTTGTGTGCTGACTCCCAGATGCCATTTTGTTGCTGCTTCACTTCTAGATTAAAGGCTATATTTAAGTTACCTGCAACTCCTCGATTCTTCTTCGGTCTGCCTGATCCATTGTGAACCTCCATGACCACAGTTGTAGGCAAGACAGGCCTGTAATGATATAAATTTTTCTCATATTACTGCTTTTGCTACATCCCAATATTTTTGGTATGTTGTATTGTCATTGTCATTAGTTTCTACTTGTGTGTATTTTTAAATCTTTTATTTTCTTCTTTGCTCAAGTCATTTTTAAATAACAGGTTGTTTAATCTCCACATATATGTTTTTTTCCACTTTCTTTTTGCAACTGATCTCGAATTTCAAAGTTTTGTGGTATGAGAATACACGTGGTATACTTTAGCTGGTTATTATAAACATTCACTTTCCATATCACCCAGCAGTCCCACAGCTGTGTACCTATCTTAGAGAAATAAAAATTATGTTCACACAGAAACCTAGACATAAATGTTTACAGCAACTCTATTCATAAATGCCCCAAACTGGAAACCTGAATGTAATTTTACAGGTGAATCAGTGAATGAAGTGTTCTGTATCCATATAATGAATTACTACTCAACAATAAAAAACAATAAACTATTGACTCTTACAGCAACTTGCATGAAACTTGGAGGCATTATGTTGTGTGAAAGAAGCCAGTCTCAAAAGGTTAAATACTTACGGTTTAATTATGTGACATTCTATAGACAAAGCTATAGTAAGGCAGAACAGATTAGTGGTTGCTAGCGGCTGTGGGTGGAGGTTTTACTATAAATATGTACCAAGAGGAAGTTTCTTAGGGTGATGGTACTGTTCTGTATCCTGATCATTGTAATGGTCACATGAATCTATACATGTGTTAACATTTATAGAACTGATTGCCAAAAGAAAAGTCTATTTTTCTGTATGACAATTGAACACTTTAAAAGAATTTTGAAAACTCATTAAAGAATAAAGAAATGTATGTCATGCTAACACTAAAAAAATAAATGTTTATATTAATATAAAAAGTAGAATTTAAAATAAGAAATATCAGGAATAAAATGTCACTTCATAATAATAAATGAACCAATTCAGTGAGAGAGTATAGCTATACTTAATATTATGTATTCAATAACAGAACTTCAAATTACCTGAAAAAAACAGATATGACTACAGGGAGAAATAGAAATATTCACAATTATAGTTGGGAGTTTTAATACCACTCTGTCAATAATTGATAGGACAAATAGGCAGAAAATCAGTAAAGTTATGGAAGCCTTGAACAACATTATGAATCAGAAATTCTAAGGTGACATAAAAATTAATTATAAATAATGTTTATATTATTGTACTATGGTGATAATAGCTATTATAGAAGAATTAACTACATTATTTAAGTTTAAGTACCTGTGAATGAACCACACTCTTATTTATGAGCTTCAAAATATTAAGAATGATTTGGTATACTATCATGTCATTTTAAGATTCACTGTTATTATAATTTTAAATGCTTTTATAATATATAACACTGATTTCTATTCAAAAGTTAAGTTGTAATGGTAACTATATGGCTGAAAAACATTCCTGAGAATCCATAACTTAGAAACCAAAGTTTGATATTATAACAAGATAGATATTAAAACCACCACTATCATGGAATGTACAATAAATTTGAAATATCAAAGTTAATGCCAAAAGTGAAATTTCAGCATTAATAAATATGCTACAATTATTGTAACTGTATATGAGTTATGATAGCTTAGTGAGTTGTTTATACAGTACTGCCAATGTGAGCACGCAGTGGCAAGTTCATGAACTTAATTGTCAGATTTTGGGCATGATGACAGCTCTGGTGGCCATTTTAGAAAAAGAGTTCCAAAATTGCTTTGAAGGGTGGACTAGGTGCTAGCATTAGTGCATAGCTTCCAAAGGGGAGTACTTTGAAGGTAACCATAGTGATATTCACCAATGAGGTATGTAGCACTTTTTCTAGGATGAGTTCATAAAATTAATTATCCACCCCCATACACTGGTTGTAGATAGAACAAAGATTTTTGTTTCTTAGTTTTTTTTAGGGAAAGGATATTAGGAAAACATATAATGAAGTGGAAAGTATGATAAAATTAATATTTATAATCATTGTCTAGGTTAAACACAGGAAATTTTGTGGTATTTGATCTTTATAAACTTTTATACAAAACATTTTAAACATTTCAGTACCAATCTCTAAAAATTAAGCACATTTTGTCAATCACAATGCATACTATTATCCCATGTAATAAAAATAACAATTTTAATATCACTAATGAATAATTCAATTTTGATAAGTAAAAACTGCCCTACTTGTTTCAAAAATGTCTTTTGCAGTTGATTTCCTTCAGCAAGATTCAACAAGAATCATGCATTGCCAGAGACCAATCAGGGATCTGTTTGTAGCTGCTACCAAATAGCCCTGGACCTGTCACAGACAGCAGCTGACCTGGGCCTGCACAGAAGCCCTTCCAAAAGTCCCAGACCAACACACCCAGAGGATGGCTTCAAAACACAGCAGACCACCACTCAATCAGCCCTACAAGCAGTCACCCAAAGTGGGGTCTTGGTAGGCACCAGAGTCCTCTGAGTTGAATCCACCTTTGTGAAGTCAGCATCCACATAGCAGCTTGAGTGCTATGGTAATAACCAATCCTCACAGTCAGTCAGCCCAAGAATGAACCCACCAACTAACATCGCAATAACAATCAAGTCCTAGCTACAACAGGAGAATACATACAACATGCACAAACGATACTCCTGGAGTGCTCAGCTCAGAGGACCAAGGAGACTGTGCCACTGGGCCCCAGAGAGCACCTACTAAAAAAGGCCACCTGGCAAGTATGGGAGACATAGCAGATCTACCTAATACATAGAAACAAAAACAGAAACACAGAGAGCTGACTAAAATGAGGAAACAAAGAAACATGTCCCAAATGAAAAAACAGGAGAAAACTTCAGAAAAAGAACTAAAAGGAAAGAAGGCAACCAAACTACCAAATAAAGTACTGGTTATATGGATGCCCAATGATCTCAGTGAGAACATAAACAAAAAGACAGTAAGCATTAAAAAAAAAAATAGAACCATAAAATAAAAGTCAGAAATAAAGAATACAATAACTGAAATGAAGAATACACTAGAAGGAAGCTACAGCACATTAGATGAAGCAGTGGACTGAATCAGTGATTTAGAAGACAGGATGGCAGAAAACACCCAATTGGAATACACAATATAATCCTACCCAAAATGAGGATACTTTAAGTGATCTCTGGCACAATATTTGCATCATAGGAGCACCAGAAGAAGAAGAGGGAGACCAAAAACTTGAAAACCTATTTGAAGAACTAATAATGAAAAAGTTTCCTAACCTGGCAAAGGTAATAGACTTACAAGCCCAGAAAGTACAGGTATTTCCAAACAAGATGAACCCAAACAGGCCCACAGAAAGATACATTATAATTAAAGTGTCAAAGGTTAAAGAAGCGAATCTTAAAAGCAGCAAGTGAAAGGCAGTTAGTTACCTATAAGGGAGCTCCCATAAGTCTGTCAGCTGATTTCTCAGCAGAAATTTATAGGGCAGAAAGGATGGCAGAAAATATTATAAGTGATGAAAAGTAAGCAATTACAATCAAGATTACTCCACCTAGCAAGGTAATCATTTAAAATTGAAGAAGAGGTAGAGCTTTCCAGACAAGAAAAAGCTAAAGGAATTTATTACCACCAAACCAGAATCACCAGAAATATTAAAGGGACTTCTCTAAGAAGAAAGGAGGGGAGGACATTAAATATGAATAATAAAACCACAGTAACTACATACCTATTAATAATCACTTTGAATGTAAATAGATTAAATGTGTCAATCAAAAGACATAGGGTCGGGGGTTCCCCAGTGGTGTAGTGGCTAGGCTTCAACACTGCAGCCAGGGTTCAATTCCCAGCCAGGGAAGTACCTGCCTCTAAAAAAATATAACACATAGGATAGCTGAATGGATGAAGAAACAAGGTCCACATGTTGTTGACAAGAGACCCACCTCAGATTGAAAGACACACACAGACTGAAAGTAAAGTGGTGGGGAAAAAAATATTCCATGTAAATAGGAATGAAAAAAAATTGGGGTAGCAATACTTACATCAGACAAAAGCATAATAAGAGGCAAAGAAGGACATTTTATAATGATAAAGAGATCAATTCAACAGGAGGACATAACCCTGTACATATTTATGCACATGACATAAGATCACTTAAATATTACAAATCACATAGCACAAATATTAACTGACATAAAGGGAGAGATTGACAGTAATACAGTCATAGTAGAGGACTTTAACACCCCATTGACACCAAGAGATAAATCTTCCAGACAAAACATCAACAAGGTAATAGTAACCTTAAATGACACATTGGAGCACATGGATTTAATGGATATTTTTAGAGCACTTCACACCAAAGAAAGAGAATATAAAATTTTTTCAAGTGCACATGGAACATTTTCCAGGATAGATTACCTTAGGCCATAAAACAAAACAATAAATTTAAGAACATAATTGTATCAAGCTATTCCCTGATCCCAATGGTATAAAACTAGAAAATCAATTGCATGAAAAAGCTGGAAAAAAAAAACCCACAAACACTTAGAGGCTAAATAACATGTTATTGAACAAATGAGTAGATTAAAAACAAGATCAAGGAAGAAATCAAAAGATAACAAGAGAAAAATTAAAATGAAAACACAATGACCCAAAATCTATGAAACACTACAACCAATTCAAGAGGAAAATTAATAGCCAAACAAACCTATGAGTACTTCAAAAAAATCTCAAACTATCAAACCTTACACCAAAAGGACTAGAAAATGAGCGATAAACAAAGCCCCAAATTAGTAGAAGGAAGGAAATAATAAAGATCAGAGCAGAAATGAAGAAAATAGAGTCTAAAAACATGTATAAAACATCAATAAAGCCCAGACCTAGATTTTAAAAAAAGTTTTAAGTGGCAAAACTTTAATAAGATTCACCAAGAAATAAAGATAGAGGACCCAAATAAATAAATCAGAAATAAAAAAGGAAAAGTGAAAACTGACACCACAGAAATGCCAAGGATTATAATAAAATACTATGAAAATTTTATGCCAGCAAATTTGTCTATCTGGAAGAAATGAATAAATTCATAGAAACATACAATCTTCTAAGAATGATTAAAAAAAAAAACAACAAAATCTGAATAGACCAATTACCACTAATAAAAAATCTCCTAAAAAACTAAAGTCCTGTACCAGTTGGCTTCATAGTTGAATTTTATTAAACATTCAAAGAAGAATTAACACCTATTCTCCTCAAACTATCCTAAAAAATTCAAGAGGAGGCAAAGCTCCCAAGAACATTTTATGAGACCACCATTACCTTGATTCCAAAACTAGATGAATACATTACAAAAAAAATTTTATAGGCCAATATCTTCAATGAACATAGGTTCAAAAGTCCTCAACCAAAGATTAGCAAATTGAAATCAGCAATAAATTAAAAAGATCATATGCCACAATCAAATGGAATTTATCCCTGGGTTGTATGGTGGGCTCAATATCTGCAAGTCAATTAGTGTGATACATTACATAAACAAAAAGAAGAATAAAAATCATCTGAGTATACAATTAGATGCAGAAAAAGCATTTGAAAAAAATTCAGCACCCATTAACAATAAAAACTTTCAGCAAAGAGGGACTAGAGAGAACATGTCTCAACTTAATAAAGGCCATGTATGACAAACCAACAGCTAACATCATAATTAACAGTGAAAAGCTGAAAATATTTTCCTTAAGATTAGGAATAAGACAATGGTGCTCCCTCTCAGCACTGTTATTCAACATAATATTGGAAGTCCTAGCCAAAGCAACCAGGCAAAAGAAAAAAATAAATTGTATTCAAATTGGGAATTAAGAAGTCCAATTATTGCTTTTTGCAGACAGCATGATTCTTTAAATAAAAACCCTAAAGCTTCCACCAAATACTATTAGAAACAATAAACAAATAAAGTGAATTTGCAGGATACAAAATTAATGTACAAAAATGTATTGCATTCCTATGTACTAACAATAAAACTTTAGGAAAAAATGAAAAAAATACTTTTTGCAATTGAAACAAATAAAATAAAAACTTAAGAATAAACTTAACAATGTGAAGGACCCATACACTGAAAACTACAGGACATTATTAAAAGAAATTAAAGGAGACACAAAGAAATAGATATTTTATGTTCACAGAATGGAAAAATTAAGATCATTAAAATGGCCATATTACCCAATGCAATATACAGATTTAATGCAATCCCCATCAAAATTCCAATGACATTTTTTTTTCAAAAAACAGATTTAAAAAATGATCAGATTTGCATGAAATCACAAAAGACCCCAAGTAGCCAAAGCAATTCTATGAAAAAAGAATAAGGCTGGAGGCATCACACTCCCTGACTTCAATTTATACTACAAAGTGACAATATCTAAACAGCATAGTATTGGCAGGAAAACAGACAAACAGACCAATGGAAGAAAATTGAAAATCCCGAAATAAACCCACATATAGATGGGAAGATAATTTTTTACTAAGGTGCCAAAAACATACAATGGAGAAAAGAAACTCTCCAATAAATGGTGCTGGGAAAATTGGAAAGCCATATGCAAAAGAATGAATCTGGCCAGTGGTCTGTCACCATATAATAAAATTAATTCAAAATGGATCAAAGACCTACACATGAGACCTGCAGCAATAAATTGTATAGAAGAAAACATCAGTACTAAACTAGTGGACCTTGGGTTCAGGAAAAAAATTTATGAATTTGACATCAAATGAAAGGGAAGTAAAAGCAGAAATAAATGAATGGGACTATATCAAACTAAAAAGTTTCTACATAGCAAAAGAAACCATCAACAAAACATAGAGGCAATGAACAGAATGGGAAAATATATTTGCAAAAAATACCTCCAAAAAGGGGCTAATGTCCAAAATATATTAAAAAAAAACTCCTACAACTCAACAACAAAACAAACAATCCAATTAAAAAATGGGCAGAGGACCTGAACAGACACTTCCCCCAAGAAGACTTGCAAATTGTCAACAGGTATGTGAAAAAATGCTCAACTTCACTATCTGTTAAGACAATGCAAATAAAAACCACAAGACTCACTCCCGTAAGAATGGCTATTATCAACAAGACAAGTAATAACAAGTGCTGAAGAGGCTGTGGAGAAAAAGGAACACTCATACACTGCTAGTGGTAATGTAAATTGGTATGACCACTATGGAGGTTCCTCATAAAATTAAGAATAGTACTACCTTATAACCGACCCAGTACTCCCTCTTCTGGGTATCTACCCCAAAACTCTAAAATCTTTATTCCACAAATATATATATGTATCCTGTGTTCATCGCAGCATTATTCACCATGGCCAAGACATGGAAACAACCAAAATGTTCTTCAATAGATGAGTGGATAAAGAATGTGGTACATATATATACTCTCAGCCATAAAAAAAAAAAAAGGTGAAATATTGCCATTTGTGACAACATTGATGGATCTGGAGATGATGATACTAAGAGAAGTAAGTCAAGAACCATATGACTTCACTCATACATGGAATATAAAACTGAAAGCAACAAAGGTACAAGACAAGCAAATAAACAAAAAGTCATAGACACAGTTAAGTGGTTATCAAAGGGTAAGAGGAGAGGGGAGTCAAATACATAGTGATGGAAAGAACTGACTGGGTGGTGAGCACACAATAAATAGATGATGTTATTATAGATTGTACACTTGAAACCTATATAATTTTACTAGTCAATGTTGCCTCAATAAATTTAACTAAAATTATCTAAATAGAAAGGAAATGATAATAGAAAATTTGGAACTTCAAAAGGAAAGAATATCAAAATGAGTAACAATAGCAGTAAATATAATAGGCTATTCTAATTCTCATGAATTTTTTATATCATACTTGATAGTTGAAGCAAAAATTATAACATCATATGATGTAGTTTTTAATGAATGCAGAGAAAATACTTAAGGTAATTATACTTAATAAAAAAGGAAGTAAAGAAACCCAAATGGAAATAAAGTATTTACACTTAAAGTATTGCAAAACATCCATATTAGTGGACTGAAATAAGTTATGTATGTACACAATAATACATGGAGGAACCACTAAGAAAACTATACAAAATAGTATACCTTAAAAACACTATAAAGAAATCCAGATAGAACACTAAAAAATGTTTAACACAATTCTTCAGGAAAACATTACAATCATAAATGTATACAGTAGACTCTCAGTTAACCAGTACCCAAAGGGGTTGGTAGATGCTGGACAAATGTAGTTTGTGGTTGCTTGAGAGTTACTATTAAAAATAGGCCTAACACTATGCCCCATACTGTACCATATAATATACTCCATATTGCCTGGATATTAATATTGTAAGACACTAATTAAAAGCAAATTACAACAAATAAAGGCAAACTTAATGTAACACAGGTTTATTATAAAAACACCTTTGTGAATGCAATGTGCAATTTTAGTTAAATGGCAGTCAATAAACTTTTATACTTAATGAACTTCACTAACATAATATTTTTAACTTCAAGTAACTTAGAAAGTAACCACACATACTGAGGTCTGACAATTAAGTTTGTGAACTTGCCACCATACGCTGACATTGGCAGCACTGTACAAACAACTCAGTAAGGTTTCATAGCCTTGATATCTGTGTCACAGCTGTGTTTCTGTTGATATGCAGTAGTGTCTTGCTGAGTAACATTCATTATTGTTATTGTGTGTTTTTGTTTGCAGTCCCAAGAATGTCAGAGCTTGAATTAGAGCAACATACAAACATTAATTTTTTTTGTTAAACTTGGCAAGAGTGGAAGTGAAATCAGGGACATGTTAGTCCAAGTTTATGGGGTTAATGCCATGAAGAAAACAGCAGTGTACAAATGGATTAAATGTTTTTCTGAGGTGAGAGAAAGTGTCACTGATGAAGAGAGGTCAGGGCAGCCAGAAACAAGCAGAACAGATGAAAACACTGCAAAAACTCATCTAATTGTGCATCAAAATCATCTGCTGACTCTGAGAAACATAGCAGACCAAGTAAATATTGATAGAGAAACAGGAAAATTTTAACTGAAAATCTAGGCATAAGAAAAATGTGTGCAAAAATGGTCCCAAAGAAGCTCACTGATGAACAAAAGCAGAGTTGGAGTTTGCCAAGACCTTTTGTAGAGGCAAGATGATGTTTTGGGCCATGTTATCACTGGTGATGAAACATGGGTATGCCAATACGACCCAGAAACAAAGCTTCAGAGTGCGCAATGGAAGTCAGCTAATTCTCTGTGACCAAAAAAGTCCTGTCACTCCAAATCAAGAGTCAAAATAATGTTGCTAACATTTTTTGATATCAGAGGGACTGTTTATTATGAACTTGTACCAGCTGGACAAATAGTCAAGCAAGTTTACTATTTGGAAGTGCAGAACAGGCTGTGTGAAAAAGTTAGACAAAAATGAACTGAACTTTTTACCAAGAACTCATGGCTCTTGAATCACAATGCATCAGTGCACACGGCACTGTCTGTGAAGGACTTTTTACCCAGCACACAAATAATTGTATTGGAACACCCTCTCTACTCACCTAATCTGGCCCCCAATGACTTTCTTCTTTAGTTGAATATATAGAAAATATTGAAAGGAAGACATGTTTATGACATTCAGGACATCAAAGGTAATATGATGAGAGCTCTGATGGCCACTCCAGAAAAAGAGTTCCAAAGTTGCTTTGAAGGGTGGACTAGGTGCTGACATTAGTGCATGGCTTCCCAAGGAAAGTACTCCAAAGGAGACTATACTGATATTCAGCAATGAGGTATGTAGCAGTTTTTCTAGGATAAGTTTGTGAACTTGTCAGATCTTATACACACTTAAAACTGTTACAGTGGGGGTAGAGAGTTTACTGGATGGACATTGCACCAGGATCATTAGGATCTAGTGATGTAGCAAGGACAGGATAAGAAGAAGTGAATGTGGATGGTTTTGGATCTACTGGTTTGGTGCAGTCAGTAGATGATACTGTGCTAGCAAACATAATTTTTGCTTCAACTATTTCAATATCCAGAAAACAAAAAATTTTAGGGATAACAACAGATAAGTATTGGCAAGGAATGATTAACTACAGAGGAAACACATTGGAGAATTTTTAATAAGATGGAATTATAAATTTCTCTCAAAGCACTACTTTATCTATATTCCCCAAGTTTTGATATGTTACATTTATATTATCCTTCAGTTTGAACTATTTCTAATTTTTATTATGGCTCTTTTTTAACCCTTGGTTATTTAAAAGTGTGCTTTAATTTTCTTCAAATCATTTAGGGTTTTTTCCCTAAATTTTTGTACTGAGTTCTATTAAAACTCCTTTGTGATTATAGAACATAGTCTATAAGCCTTCAATCTTTTGAAATTTGAGGATTCTTGTTTTATGGCAAAGCACACGGTCTATCTTGATGGATGTATTCTTTATAACTGAAAAAAATACACGAACAACCCAAGATACTATAACAGGGTTTCTTAAATATTACAAATGTGTGAACCCCTTTTAAAGAAATAGAAAAGTTCTCACAGATTTTCCTATCACCACATTCAGGGTCAAGTTGTAAAAGGGTGACATAGCAGACCTGACAAGCTCAGGGGGCTACACGGCAGGCCTGACAAGCTCAGTGACTGAAAGAAGTCACAGGATGGTCTGATCATAAATTCCTAATGGCACAGGTCATGGTGGGTAGTCACATCCCATGCTAAGAGCTTCTTTAGCAAAGGCCAGCCTTTACCTTACCCTGTTCATTGTTCTTATGCATTTGGGATAAGGTCTTGGAAATGTCAAAGTAATTTTCTTTTCCAGACCCCTTGGAAACACTACTGCTGGCACCAAAGCACAAGACCATGAAACTCCTCATTGTTATCTTGTAAATGTTAAATGTTAGCTATCCTGTACCCACCAATGTAAAAGAAATATGTGTATTTCTATTTTGCTTTTCGTCCAAACCTAGAGATTTCACCACTTTGCTTTCTCCCACCCACTCTATCTACCACCAAAGGATTTCATGTAACCCTCCTTATGTTCTCTCCTTTTATTCTAAATTCATAAAAAGAACTGCAAAACTGCCATTCTCAGGAGAATTTTCTCAATCTTTTGAAATCTTGCTTGAAGGCATGTCCTCACATGTGGCTTGAATAAAATTTTATAAACTCTTAACTTAAAAAAAAAAAAGGAAATTGCCAAAATATCTTCCATAGTGGTTATATCATTTTGCATTTCCAACAGCTGTAAATGAGAATTCCTGTTGTTTCACAACCTAACCAGCATATGGGCTTACAATTAAAAACATTTAGTCATTCTAATATGTGTGTAGTGGTATCCTGTTGTGGTCGTTGACTTACTTTTGAAAATAGTTTTAGTATTCTACAAGCCAAAGATATAAATATATATTATGATCTGGCAATTTCATATATGTGCTAGGAGACATTGTTAAGAGCAAAATAAATAAAACTGGAAGCAACCCAAATGTTTGTAGACAGGAGAATGAACAAATTTATAATGTTCTATTCATAGAATACTAAGTAACAGTAAAAAAATATTTAAAACTTAAGTATTATTTATGGAAGTATGCCTAGCAATAAAAGTATAATGAATATTTGGATAATAATAAACACAAAATATAAATAGTGGTTACTTTCTTTAGAATCTCTTTAAGGAGAGGCACAGAGGGAGCTTTAGTCATTGGTTATATTCTTAAGTTGGGTAATTTGTACACTTGTGTTTGTTTTATTCTTTGTATCTTACATAGACATTATTTATATTGCATTATTTTTTCTATTGGAGGCCAGTGGTACTGCATTATTTCATAATGAAAATAGTTACTTGATAGACAAAGATATTAGTTCTCTTCACCATAAATATTTCCAAGCCTTACTCAATGTGTCTTTTTCTCGTATGTAAACCTCTAATCTTCTTCAACTCTGGTAACCTATTTTTGGTGAATCTTCAGAAGAATGGCTTGAGAACTCTAGCCCATGGTGTTCTTTCCCTTACCTGAAATCTGATAGATTTGCCATTTGTGATAGTTAATTTTACATTTCATCTTGGCTAGGTCACAGTACCCACATAGTGGTCAAACACCAGTGCTGATGTTGCTGGGGTTTTTGTTTGTTTGTTTTAGATAAGAATAACATTTAAATCAGTAGATTTTGAGTAAAGCAGATTACCCTCCATAATGTGGGTGTGCCTCATCCAATCAGTTGAAAACCTGAAAGAAAAGACTGACCTCCCCCTCCCCAAAAGAAGAAATTCTGCCTCCAGAGACTTGAGCTGAATCATCAATTTTGGGGGCGGGTTGAGGAAGTCTCTAGCCTGGTGACCTGTCCTGAAGATTTCAGACTTAGCAACACCTACCAACACAGGAGCCAATTCCTTAAAATCAATCTCTCTCTCTCTCTTTCTCTCTCTCTAATCCCCCATACACTTATTCATATATGCACACCCTATTGTTCCATTTTTCTAGAGAACTCTGACTAATACATCATTTATATCTATATTTGAATAACATATTAAAAGCATCTTGAAATGTCTGTCAAATTGTAGATAATGAACATTCATATTTTTTTCTGACTTCTGCTTTCTATCAGTATTGTTTAAGAGTTTCATATTTTATTATCCTGTATTGTCTATTGCTGTGTAACAAAATACCTCAAAACTTAGTGGCTTATAACAATTTTATTTCACAGTTCACATGGGTAAGGATGTGGGCATAGCTTAGCTGCGTGCTTCTGGCCCAGGGTCTGTAACAGACTGCAATTTCAGCTGTAATCACCTCAAAGCACAGCTGGGGAAAGATCAGCTTCCAGCCTCACTTATGTGATTGTGTATAGGCTGTTAGTCTGAGGGCATCAGTCCCTTACTGACAGAAACCCTCACAGACTGTCTTCAGTTGCTTGCTATCTGGACCGCCCCACATGGCAGTTGCTTCATCAAAGTGTGTGAACTGAGATGGCAATAGAGAGCACATTCACAAGACAGATGTTGCAGTCATTTGTAACTTAAACACAAAGTGATATCCCACCACTATTGCTGGATTTCATTCATTAGAAGTGAGTCAACTAGGTCCAGCTCTCACTCAAGGGTGTATTCAAGGACATGAATACCAAGGGGTGGGGATTGTTGGGGCTATGTCAGTAGCTGCCTACAACATTTTTATTTTCAAACCCATTCATTATTCAACAAATAGGTATTCAGTGCTTACTATAAGCTAGGCAATGTTCTAGTCACTTGTGTGACAAGATTTCCTGCCTGGAGAGAGAGTTAATTGCATGTATGTATGTTTCAAGCTGACAAATGCTATAAACAATAGGGCAGGATAAGAGCACTGGGAGAGCTAGGGTGAGGGTGGAAAGTCAAGAAAGGCCTCATAGAAAAGAGAAAGTTGAACAAAAGCTAAAGGTATAGAAGTTGAAAACATGAATATCTGGAGGTACAGGAATCAATGCAAAGACTCAAAAGCAGGAGCATGCTTGCATCTTCAAGGAAGAGCAAGGAGGCCAGTAGCACTGAAGACCAGCGAGCAAAGGAGAATGCAGTGGAAGATGGAGTCTGAGAAGCAAGGGCCAAAACCTGCAGAACTGGTTATTGTAAGGATTTTGACTGTTTCCTGAAATGAAATGAATGTCATTAAAGGGTTTTGAGCAGAGGAATAACATGATCTGAATATGTGTTTGTTGTTTTATAAACCTAAAAATTAAAATAGAATATACATTTAGAAAGCACACACAACACAAGTGTATGACTCAATAAATATTTACTAAGTCAACACCCCATCAACTAGCACCAGCTAAGGAAACAGAACATCACCAGCACTCCAGAAGCTGTCCACCTGGCCCCTCCCAATCATACATCCTTTCCTCCACAAAAGTAACATTATCTTAACTTTTATGGGCATATATCAATTTTGCCTAGTTTCACACTTTATATAAATAAAATCATACAACATGTTCTCCTTTGTGTTTGGCTTCTTTTGCTAAATGTCATTTACATTGTTGCTCATAGCAATTTATTTTGATTGTTACATACTGTTGCACTGCATGAATATACTACAGTTTAGTCATGCTTGTGCTGACGCACTTTTGCAGTTTTCCCAGTTTGGACAATGCTATGAACATTCCTATACCTATCCTTCAGCACATAGTTCTGTCACTGGCTTATCGGTGGGTGTATGCTCTGTAATAATAAATATGGTGAACCATTTTTCAAAGTGTTTATATCCATTTAAATTCCCAATGGCATACTTACCTGGCAGGGGAGATACCATGATCATGAAGGTGGTTTTTGCAGGGCGAGGCTTATCCATTGCACTCCGGATGTGGGGACCCTTGTGATTTCCCCAAATATGGGAAACTTGACTGCATAATTTGTGGTAGTGGGGGGAAAGCAAGAAAAAAAATTCCCAGTGGTGCCTTATGTTTTAAAAGGATCACTCTGGCTGCTGCTTTCTGAAATTGAATGTACAAGGGAAGGGTGGAAGCAGAAAAACTGATCAAAAGTTTAAAGTAATCCATAAGATGTGATAACATGGGGTTTAGCCCAGAATGTCCATGGTGATAAGTGACTGGATTCTGATTATATTTTAAAGGTAAAGTCAACAGGAATTTCTGGACAGGTTGGATATAGAGATTAAAAAAAGAGAGAGAGAGAGAGAGACAGATATGCCTGAGGTGTTTGGCCTAATCAACTTTATGGATGGAACCATCATCAACTGAGATAAAAATTAAGCAGCCAGTTTGAGAGGGAGGATGAGATTCCATGTGGGCATGGTAACTTTGAGATGCCCATTAGCTATCCAAATGAATATGTTAAGGGGGCAGCTGGAGTTCAAGACAAGAGCTCTGAGTCACTGATATAAATTTAGGAGTTGTTGGAAAATGATGGTGTATTGGTCAGCATCCAATCAGGAAAGAGGGATCACACAGTAATTTAAACAGAAAAAGTTTAAATTAATAATTATTAACTATAACAAGGGATTGGAGCAATGAGACATGAGCTAGTAAGAACTTTAAAGAATATAAAAATTGCCAATCTTCGAGGAGAAGTCACTACCCTAGGGCAGAGATAGAAGGTCCAAGAAGAGTCTCTCCTCCCCTTCATACTCGCCCCCCACCCCACCCCCTGCCACCCAGCCGGAATCTAAACCTGATTGAAGGGGTATTGCCATGGCCCACTTGTATCAGGGAAGTCCAGGTGGTGCTGTACCACTGAAACTTGGAAATCTCTCTCTAGGTGTTGGGAAGTGAGATGTCTTAGGAGAGTCACTCCATGACAAAACTGCTGGGAGGTGATGGAGGAGAGTGAGTAGGGGCTGCTAGCCATCAAGTACTGGAAGAGCCAGCCCTGGAAAAGTCAGCCACCTGCAGAGTAGAGCAGAATGAGGAACTACAGTTCTGTCAAAGTCTCTCCATCGCCCTCTACTGACAAAACTTAACATATGCCAGTGTCAAAGGAAAAATATTTAAAGGGCCCAACTCCATTTTTGCAGAGCAGACAATGAAGAATGAATTTGTAGCAGAGGTACAATAAATTGGTAACTAATACAGATGGAAAGAAAACAGAATAACATTATCCAGGGAATAAGTATAGAAACAGAAGAAAAGAAGACTAAAGGTTGAGTCCAGTGGGCTGTAATAT
The DNA here is from genome assembly GCA_004026885.1 of Lyroderma lyra. Classification (NCBI taxonomy): domain Eukaryota; kingdom Metazoa; phylum Chordata; class Mammalia; order Chiroptera; family Megadermatidae; genus Lyroderma; species Lyroderma lyra. The sequence goes on from PVJL010004249.1 coordinate 84,496, forward strand.
AAACAGGTCAGGTAGGAATGGAAGAACCAGCAAAGGCCACTGAGAAGGAAAAGCCAGGGCTATCGGTGGTATGCTGGAAGCAAAGTGAATCTAAGTGAGAATAGAAGGAGAAAAAACAGAACATATTGACAATTCTTTTCGTGAAATTTTGCTACAAAGTAGTGCAAAGAAAAGCTATAATATCTGTTATAGGAAATGTAGTCAGGAAGTTTGTTTTGAAGATGAAAGAACTCGTGATAATGGGAATAGTCTAGTAAAAACTGATGATTTGAGGGAGAGAATAGATTGGCTGAAGTGATGTGATGCCCTAGAAATGATGGAACCCAGAACTCAAGTGCAGGACTCCTTTAGGTGGACACAGCAGTGACTCATGTACAGTAACAGGTGAAAAGCAGAGGGGCCATGGGGGGATGAAGTGGTATCAGTCTGCAGTGGTGGGGGTCTCTGTGCCCATTTTGAGAAGTAGGAAGAAAGAGGGAAGGTAGTGAGAAGGACTGAAGAGAGAAGAGAGGTATGAAATGCTCATTTGGAAGAATGGCGCAGACCAGGCAAAGTTAGAAATGTTAAAGTGAGGGAGGTCACCATGGTTCTGAGTTTCCTTCCAACCTTGTTTATTTGGATTGCTGCAGCATGAAGAATTGGGTTTCTCCAGGGTAATCATTTTACCAAGCAGATAAGATAAGGTGACAAGGAGTTTAGGGATTAAGGATGTATGTAAGTGACTGATAATGACTGAGCATGGAGTTTAAGCTGGTTTACTAGGGAGGGAAGAGAAGTCATCAAGGAAGGAAGGTAGTAAAATGTGGGTTGGAGGTTACAGGAGTTTAGGTTTTAGGGCATTAAGGGGAATAACCTGGAAAGATAGGAGGTGACAGTCAGAGTGGGATCTTTTAGGGGTTTCAGTTCTTGGACCTGACAAGGTCTAGGGTATGATCACAGGGGGAGTGAGACTGAGGTTGTTGCAGAAAGGCTCCACCTTCTGAATGTTGCAGAAGGCTCTACCCATTCACCTGTGGGAAAGACCAAGTGGCACTTGGAGTACTTGCAAGTTCAGGTTGTTTATTTTACACCAGCGGGCCCAGAGGAGTTATTTCCAAAGTCTGAGCCCCAAACAAAGGCAGGGTGGGGAGATTTATAGCATAGCATTTCCATAATAACCATCACAGGGAGAAGAACCAAGAAGTGACTCAGGAGGAAGGTGGGGTGGACTAGGTTATTGGCCATGTTGGGAGGCAATATTTCTCTACATTCCCCCCATTTGATGCCCTAACAAGGGGACATGCTTGTCTATAGGGCATCATTATCCTCTAGTGGCCAATAGCCTCGTAGGGCTAATATTTTGGCCATGGCCCTATTGGTTACAATGGTCTCTAAAAATTTCACCAAAGAGTTCATCAAGCAAGGGCCATAGTAGCCAGAATAACAATAGTGATCAGTGGGCACTAATGTAAGAGCCATAATGACCACTGGCTGAGGTCCCAGGGCCAGGAGCCCTCTAGTTCCTGTTTTTGTTGTATTCTGTCCCTTAGTTCCTTGACCTTGGTGGTAACAATCCCAGGCTGATTTACATAATAGCAACATTCCTCACCTACTCTGCAGTGAGGAGGTCTAGAGCACACCGGTTTTGGAGGATGACTGCTGCTAATGAGTCAATCTGACTCTGGAGGGAGAGAAGGGAGTCTGCTACTCTCTCCATGTCCTCACTCAGTTCTTGGGACAGTTTGTAATAAAACTCGAATGAGGATCCAAGCCCCACTGCCCCAGTGCCAATTCCAGCTAGGACCCTAGCACCTACTAGAAAGGGAAAAAGGGGTGTTCGCATCCTCCTTGCAAGTGGCAGGCATAACCAACATGCAGACTCATGTTAGGTGCCAGCATTATTTATGAGAGCTGACGCTGCCATGAGGACATGTTCTATCTGGTGGATAGGGGACAGGCTCTGGGTAAGCAGTCGGATGCCAGTTAGGTCAACACTCTGGTACCCTGTCTTTTCCTCAGCTTTTAGCAACAATTCTTTAGCCTTTTCTACCTGTTGGGCCAGAACTCTATCTTGGACTCCTCCTCCGTCTGACATCCCTGCATGGGTTAAGTAAGTCCAGCACCTGGTGGATCCCTTTTGTCCCCTATTCTGGCAGTCACTGGAAGTAATTGTTCCCCACCAATATTTTTCCCAATGTGGAGGCACAGGGCAGTGCTCCCTCTCCTATAACATTTGGTGGGCATATAGGTATAGGCAGTGAAGGTTTTGCCCATCACACAGGGACATTTTAGTTTAGAGGAGGATGGAGCTTGGGTGAGGAGGAGGACAAGCAATTGAGGGTAAAGAGATATCCTAATAGGACCCAATATGCCAGGGCAAGTGAGAGTCTCTGGCCAGTAGTCCAGTCTATCAGGGCTGCCACTGAAAGTCCGAGTCCCAGAATTAGGGCAATGAGTCCCACTGCGGCCAAGAACCACGGTGTGCAGGGGTCCATCAGTGATGGGGTGATTGTCTGGAGGTCCTTAGAGGTGGTATGCGGCAGAGTCAGATCTTAAGCAGGTCTGCTGGGTTCTGCTGAGCTCTCCAAGTCTTCAGGTTTTCCAGAAGACGGATAGGGCACTCTGGCATGTCATGTGTGCTCCCAGTTTGCAGAGGTGGATCCTGCAGAACTGCTTTTGTGCAGCACAGTCCCCAGTCACTCCAAGGGTGGTGGCAGTCCATTCACTGAGTGGTCCTACCAGGTGGTTACTACAGAGTGTTCAGCTTTGGTGTTGAACATGAAAGTCTTAGGTTGGCCCTGACTTTCACTTTGACTGTGGGCTCATGGGGGTCAAGAAGGAGAGAGCCCAGTCTTTCTTATTCTGAGTCCAGTCAGGCCAAGCCAATGAGATCCCTTCCCATGGGTTCCCGTCGTACTTACTGGCCATCCAGGGCCTCCCTCTGTTGGGGCACTCATTCTTCCAGTATCCTGTGTCCTTGCAGTAAGCACACTGATTGGCTGCTGAGTCCCCCGCCTTAGGTGGCCATTCCTTCTTTAGCTCCTTTCTTGGGTTTTGGTCCCCCTGGTCCTTCAGGGTGGCTGCGAGGAGGCTAACCTTCTCCCTCATCCTCCAATTGGCCTCCCTTGCTGCAATTATGTATCTATTCATGTAGGCCTTGCTGGTGACCTCCAAGAGCTGAGTGATGTTCATTCCCACAAAGCCTCAGGATGTATGGTGAAGGAAGAATCAGCTCCTCCTCAGGGTCACTCGCACAGATTCAGGGAGTGTCTTTATTTGGTTGAGGCTTCGGACCTAGTTGGGTTTGTGCCACAAAGACCCTAGCCTGTCCCTGATTATTGCAGTGGAACCACACCCATAGGGGAAGTGTCCAGGCAACTTCTAACCAAGAGTCTATATATGGGAATTGGTTTGGGTGTCCTGGCCTCTTGGTAACAACCTCCCAAATGTGACAGACCATCGGGATGTCTAGTGTCCCTTCTGATGGCCATCCGACTTGGAACGTGGGCCATTCAAGGGTCCGGAGCTTACTGGGGATCATCTTAACCCTGTAGTCACTAGAAAACCCCTTCCTGAAGTTTTTCAACATGTAGTCTAACACTGTAGGTTTGCTGTGTTCTGACCCCACATTTCCCATGACCAGTGCCACAAGAAGACAAAGGGAAGGGGTGCCTCCTGAAGGAGACCTCTCAGGCGTCTGCCTGGCTGTGTCCCTTGCAGGACTTTTGGCACATCTTGGCTAAGGTGTGCCCATATAAATCCCGGGCCTGGTTGTCCTCACGAGGACAAATCACCGTTATGCTTTATGACATCACCACGAAACAACAGGTTAGGGCCCACTCGGACTCCGTAGCCAAGACTGTGGAGCCACAAAATGGATCAATAGACACAGTCTCCAAGATCTGCATTCACTCACACATTCATACATTCATTCAGAGGTTATAACATTCCCACCCAGCTGAATTCTTGACTCTGGGACTCCTGTGAGTCCCTGGGAGGTGACTAGGCTCCCCTTCTGCCTACTTGGGCGGGCCTAACTGAGTGGGGCCCTGGGGGCTTACCATATCCGATGCCTGGTCCGGAACCTCTTGTCAAGCCTCCTATGAATCCGGTGGTGATCACTAAACGGGGTCGAGTAGAGGCAGCTGCCTCAGAGACTGCCTAAGTGGGCAGGGTGCACCTTCCCCTCTGCGGCTCCTCCCGCCATCTGCTGCCTGTGCTGGCCCAAACCAGTGGCTGCAAAGGGCCAGCGTGGTTGGGCTTCCTGGTCAGGGAACCAAAAGGTTTTGGAAAGGCTCTACCTTCTGTATGTAGCAGAAGGCTCTACCCATTCACCTGATGGAAAGACCAAGGGGCACCTGGAATACTTGCAAGTTCAGGTTTATTTTACACCGGCAGGCTCAGAGTTGTTGTTTCTAAAGTCTGAGCCCTGAACATAGCATTTCCATAATATTCACCCATTTCCTGTGTGCGGGCTAGGGTTGGTGGGCACAGGGTCTCAGGGAGAAGAACCAGGAAGTGACTTCGGTGGGTAGGGGTCCCAGCCTAGGCTATCGGCCATGTTGGGAGGCAATATTTCTCTACAAGCTAAGGCAGAAGACCAGAGTGGGATTTATGGAGCCAAGGGGATGTTACAAGGATTATCTGCTGTTATAGGGAAATGGGGTGTCCTTGTCGATGCGATGTCCAGATTCTCAAGCAAAGAACTGAATGACACACACACAAAACTATAGAGGTGAAACAAAGACAGTTTATTGAAGAGAAAGTACACTGCTAAGAGGAAGGAGCAGGCTCGAGCAGGAAAATGGCTCAAGAGCCCTGATTCACGAGGCTTTGGTACTTTTATTTTCTTTGGCTGTAAGGGGTTACTCCCATCTGGGTGTGGGACCTCTTGATTGACAAGCTTGATTGACATGGGGCCTATTATATAACCTCTTCTAACTGCACATGACCTCCTTTCCCAGAGTTCAGTCTGTTATAATGATATTAATGAACTTCTGGGCATAGGTATGACTTTACAATGATGGTATAATGAGGCCAGGTGAGATGAAGGTTGTTGTAACTCTTACTGCACAGGCATTAGTAACTGGCTCAAACTGATGGGCTTCTTGTGTCCTCTAACTTCCTTGTATTTGCCTGGAACTTCCTCCTGTGGCTGCCTAGCCTGGGGTAGGGATTACTAGTGAAAGGGTGGTATCAAGGCGGGGACTATTCCAGCAGGGCGAGTCTCATGGGAGGGGTCTCCCGATCCCCCGTTCTAGCTGCCTTCCTCACATTTTCTTGAGTGACATGATCCCCACAAATCTATAGGAAGCTGAGGAACTAGGGGTCTCATCTTCTGTATCTGCTTCCTGCTGAAGATGGTCATTGTCCCTACCTATTGGGGATCCATGGTGCGCTCACCCTATCAGATCTAAAAGGGGAAGGGGTCTTGAGATTTACCATGTTAACTTCTTTGGTAGAGATGGGCTAGAAGCCTTGTTGGGGTATCAGTTGTACTCCTGATGGTCCCTACATCAGGAGAAATAAATTCAATTAATGGTTTAAAAAGCATTGACCGAAGAAATAGGTCTCAAAGCCCGTTACTGGGTAATTTTGAGATAGAAAGTCTGCTGAGCCTGCGGCCTTTTCACTTCTGGCCTAACTGGTCATTCAGCTGTTGTCCCCTGTTCAGGTCCAGAAAGGCCTGGAAGGGATGCTTGCCTGCAGTGACTGTAATCAGCAAGCTGGAGACATGAGTTACAAGTTTCGGAGTAATTATCTATAGGGGACAGTCTGTTGCTCAGGAGCCAGAGAAAGTTGATCAAGAAAGCAATTAAGACTTTGGACTAGGAAAAAGGTAAATCAGAGCTCAAGAACTAGGAAAATGAGTTTATTGTAGTGCGGGAGAGAGGGCTCCTTCGTTTGGTCCACATCGCTACCTACCTGTATATTGAAATCTCCAAAAAGTAAGAGGGGTAGTGTTGGAATTACAACAGATGAGGGAAGTGTGTGCCTTGTAGGGTAGCCTCCCTAGCACAGAAACGTGTATAAGAGTGAAGCAGAGTGCCTACCTGTGGGATGCTGAAGGAGAAAACAAGCTTGCTGTGAAAGGCATGCATAGTGGGTCTCAATTATTAAGCCTAGTTTTGTGGGACAGAACTGAGCCCTGAGTAGGCATTGGTAGTTACATTGAACAGAAAACCTCCAAGACGAGAGAGAAAGATATACTAACTCTGAAAATGCACCTATCTTTTCAGGCACAGGGCAACTATCTCATCATCTAAGATGGGGATTAGAGAAACTACAAGGTAGTCCCTCAGGTGGGACTGGGCAAACCTGCGCTAGAAAACTGCAAGAGGCTGCATTCTCCCATGGAAGGGTCCCTTTCCCCGGAAATGAAAAGACCGGGGCATTTCATGCCGGGTCAGTTCGTCCCTACCCTCACAGTCTGTTGGTCCTCGCAAAACAAAGAATTATAGCACTAAAGGGGCCCCCAAAATGCCCAGGTCTGCCATCCGTAAGTATAAGCAAAGAGACCGCAACATGGACTGCCATTCAAGTGACACTCCTTTAAGCCATTAAGAGTCATTAGTGCCTGCGGCTTTCGGAGGGGACGTGGGTGGTGACTCCGAGGTGACTAGGGCTAAATATGTTATTTCTAGTCAAGGAACGAATGCCAGGCCAAATGGTCGCCAAGGCTTCCAGATGCACCCGGTGTGCCCAGCACATGCTGCCCGGAGTCCCAGCTCTACAGTACAATACTTGCTGTGCGGTTGCGGTTCCGCCCCGGCCAGCGATTCTTGGGGCGGGGCGGGAGCGGACCAGAGGAAACGCATCTCACTGACGTCGCCGGTGCCCAACTTCAACCAATCACGAATCTTCTTTCTGGTTCTTCCTGGAAAGTCGTCCCTCCACCGGTCTTTTTCTTCTGCTCCAGCCTTGTTTCCCGGGGTGGGTAGAGTATGCGCGTAGGGTACCTTCCATTTCCGGCGTTGTCCATGTGGGCCTGAGGAGTCGCAGTTGTGCAGCTGGTAACTGTTGTGGGCGTAGGGAGGCGGTGGCGGTAGGATCTCCGGGCCTAGGGTTTTGGGAGAATCGCGAGTCGTGCTCATGATAAGGTCTTCCTTCGGTTTCTCGGGTAGTCTGTTCCCCAGGAGTGCTTCAGGCGCTGGATAGACATTTCTTCCTGCCAGAGAAGTGCTCAGACGTCTTTGGAGGACTTGGCTGAATGAATTAGTGCTGAAAGAGGAGGTGATGAGGGAAAGCTGAGAGATAATTTCATGGTTTGGTAATCCTAGCAGGTGACTTAGACCTGAACTAGCTCTTTTGACTTCAAATTGTGCTTTTTCTCCTCCCATCTCCCACCCCAAAAAGAAAACGTGCGTGTTCCTTTACGTACGTGTAAGTTCAAAACCAAAATATAGTAGACAAAAAAAAAAAATAATAATAATAATGTCCTGAAACGCACAGCTAGTTTCAAAGCGTTCCTAGAATCCATCTCTATCTCTCTCCGGTTAGTGTTTATTGACATCATGCTGGTTATATGGCTTTAGGTTCGCGGCGTGTGTCTGTGGGAAATCTAACCTACAGTACTTCTGATGTGGTCCATACTACATGGCGCAGAAGACATTAGTTGGAATATTGCACGAGTCAGGCCATAGCTGTAGCCATTTCCTGGCACAGTGCCTAGCACATCATAGGCAGACACAAAAATTTACCGAACTGAAATTTATTTAGTGCCTTAATTGAATGCCGTGACCACCCCACTCTGCTCCCACCTTTTAAACCAGTATTTGTATTCAGCCAGATTTACTAAAAAAGCGGTTCCCATTTATGGACCAGAATTACTGGGACTCAGAAATCCTATTAAGGGGTTCTACAAATTCATGATCTCCAGTCGTCATCCACAGCCAATCATATCTGACACACATAGATATTACTGTTTTTTAAGTGTATATAGGTGATTGTTACAATGTAAAATCTTTATAGAATCAATGTTGGAGAGTTATTAAAATGCTTTAATTCTTTTAAAAAGAAAATATAAAAATAGTTTAAGTTTGGAAGGAATTGATGGTTAGGACTGAGCTGTCCTGTATATATGGTAACCACTATTCACACAAGACTAAATTTAGAATTGAATTAAAATTAAATAAAATTTCAATTTCTCAGTTCCACTTGGTGTATTTTAAGTTCTTAGTAGCTACATGTGACTAGTGGTTACAGTGTTGAAAAGGTATAGCTGTTGAATATTTCCAGCATTACAGAGGTGGACAGTGCTGATGTAGACACTTAAAATGAGTAAATAGTAATCTGAGCAGAGGTAACTAATCTAATTTATGGCATAATGTAGGAGTGAAATTGGGGATAGTATTAAGTAGTTTTTAAACCCCTCTTAGGTGAACAAATGGCTATCTTCATAAATAAATTAATTGTTTTTCCTTGGGTGTTGTCTAGATTATAAAATGATGCTGCCCCTCCCCCCCATTTGATGTAGGTTAGGGTTACTTGTGAATTGGTAAAAAGCCAGGATGGAGATGAAAGACCAGAAGAAACACAGAAAGAAAAACAGCGGGCCTAAAGTTCAGAAAAAAAAGAAACAGCATGCGCAGGATGTCCAACTTGGAGAGGAGGGGGACACCAAGAAGAGGAACCCCAAAGCTTTTGCAGTCCAGTCTGCTGTGCGAATGGCTCGATCATTTCACAGGTGTGTTTAGCTGAATTCTAGTGATTCTTTCCTTTTTACTTTTTAAACAGCAGGAGTCTCTCCAGATGACGTTTAGATTCATGAGTCTCTTTACCTCTAAAGGACTTGGGGATGCATGCCTTATTTCTTTTACTAAAATATGAGAAGTCTTTCCTATGGAAGCTCCCTTGCCTCCAGCATCAGAATATTGATTGGCTTTTGTTTTTCTTTGCTTGCTTGCTTGTTTGTTTGTTTTGTTTTGTTGCCTGAGAGAAAAGCTTAAGAGTTTTTCTTATAGAATTTGTACACAAATTTCAAACAATTTCTGTGGTACTGGGTGTGCTTGTGGTTTTTTTTCTGGACCTGTTTCATGTAATTGTAATATGTAGTATTAAATAGCTTTATTTAATGAATTCTTATTATGTGCCAAACAGTGTACTTTAAACATTCTTGAATTGAATTCTACTAGTAGAAGAGCCAAGTTTAACTCTATAACCAGTGCTCTTACTCATTGTGATAGACTGCCTCCATGTTTTCCTTTTGTTTTCTTTTTAAACTTTTATAGCACCTAATAAAGCAATCATATTTAAGGTTTATATAGTTTTCAACACACTATACTATTGAAGTCAGTCTGTTATGTTTGTTACATATTTACTGAAGTGCTTATTTAGATTGGAGCCAGAAATTGTTAATTTTATCAGTGTATTGTCTGTTCTATTTAAAATCTTTACTTATAAGAATAATGGCTTTTATATTTTGAAAATGAATTTATTTTTTCTTCTTACAAATAGAACTCAGGATTTGAAGACAAGAAAGCATCACATTCCAGTGGTTGATCGAACTCCATTGGAGCCCCCACCAATAGTAGTGGTAGTCATGGGGCCTCCAAAAGTTGGAAAGTCCACTTTGATCCAGTGCCTCATTCGGAACTTCACCAGGCAGAAGCTGACAGAGATCAGAGGCCCTGTAACGATTGTGTCAGGTAGAAGGGTGCTACCCTAGACTGACATGGCAGGTGTTATCAACTAAGGGACACACATGTCTTTTGAACAGTCTCTTGACTGATAAATGTTATAGTAATATTGTCACTTTGTACTACCTCTCTTATAGTTTTACTAAGTTGGCTGTAGTTTCAGAAAAAGATAGATTCCCAGAGGTAATAATGATGTAGATAGATAGATTCCCAGAGGTAATAATGATGTAGATGTATACCTTATTCTGACTGCTATGTGGATTTACCAGGTGTGTTTCTCTGAAAGGTTTGGCAGGCCTGGACACACTGGCTTGGTCATGGTGAGCACCTTTTTTTTAACAGCAAGTACTTACTATGTGCCAAGCATACCTGCTTGCTCTCATGAAGCCAAATTCTTGTGGAAATGAGGGAGTTTTTCTCCTGTGGAAACTTGTCTGCTCTGGGAGATGGTGACCTTTTACAGTTCGCCAGAAGATGAAACAAATTCCCAAAAGATGAAACAAATTCCCAAAGTGGCAGTGGTAGAATCTGCAATCTCTTATTATAACAATAATACACTATATACTGATCCTTGAACTGCACGGGTCCACTTATATGTGGATTTACAAAGTCAGCCCTCTCTGTCCTTGGGTTTCACATCCACAGATTCAACCAACCATGATCAAAAATAGTATTTTCAGTCCACATTTGGGAATCTTCACATGCATAGGGCTGACTGTATGCACTGTTCTATGCCATTTTATATAAGGAACATGAATACCTGCAGATTTTGGTGTCTTTGGGAGTCCTGGAACCCATTCTTCATGTTACCAAGGGAAGACTGAAGTTTTGGGGGAGTCAAAAGTTATGTCGATTGTCCATTGTGGAGTGATCGGCGCCTCTAACCCCCTCATTGTTCAAGGGTCAACAGTTAGATTGAGGCTTTTCATTGTCTTAACAGCTTTTGTATCATAGTGACTGATTTTTTTTTTTTTTTAACTTAATTCAGAAATGATTGTTCCGTGCACATTCTGTTACATTAGGTTTGAGGTTGTTTTTAGCTATAATGGGAACACTAGAAACTTTGATAGAGATAGAAGCAATGGCCCACTGCTGAACAGCAGGATCAGGGTCATCATGAAACCTACTTGTCTGCCCATTCTGGTCAGAATTTTATCTGTTTGAGCACTTTATTCATACAAGTAGACTTTTGATGATATTTTGGAATTAGAGAACAGCAAAAAAACCCAAGATGGAATATATTTTATTTGATCAGTTTTCTTCAATAAAAATGAATTTTTGGCATACTTTTTTAAGTAATATGGTGATTTACTGGATGCAACCAAAAATGATAATTAGAGTTAATGGATATATTTTTTCAAGAATTTTTACAAATAATTCTCATCTTTCTGTTTGTAGGTAAAAAGCGCAGACTTACCATTATTGAATGTGGGTGTGACATTAACATGATGATCGATTTGGCTAAAGTAGCAGATTTGGTAAGTCAGATGCAGGCAGTGTGGGTTTTTGATCAGGACTTACAGCAGCATAGTAGGTTCTTTATTTCATGTTGAAGGGAAGAAAGGTTTATGGTTATTAAAGGAATGGTGAGTATCATCAGGGATATATAATAGATGTGTTTGAAATGATACTAATAATTATTGTTATAATAAAAATGGAATGTACATAAAGAAATATATTCTAAAATCTAAAAGCAAACCACACAACAGGAAAACCTTTAATGAACATAGGTATAAAAGCTCATTAAGATATACATATTACATACAAATATATAATAGTAAGTACCATTTCTTGGACCCTCTCTGGGCACTGTGCTAATAGCTTTCTATATATTTTGCTCATCTAATCAGGTAATTAGGTATTAACTCCAGTTTACATATGATGAAAACAAGGTTCCCAGAATTTAAATATTTTGTCTGAGGCTGGGAACTCTGCTCTTGATGGTGCCAGAACCTTCATTCTAAGTGATTATGATAAAATAAAACCGGTAAACTCTCAGTTAACCAGCACCCATGGGATTGGTCAATGCCAAATAAATGTTAGTAGACTCTGTTAATTGAACTCAAGAAATTGGCAAAATCTAAAGCAACTGGCAAAACAATTTTTCCAGTTGCATGAATTCCAGTTAATGGAGAGTCTACTGTACATGGATTGTCCTTGAAGACATCAGAGTTTATAATAAAAAAATCTGTATAGTACTTAGCATGTGGAAATAGTGCAGCCTCTATTGCATATATGGAAATGATACTGTTCATTAATTATTTTTTAAACTAGCAAAAATAAAGCCAAAAAGAAAAAAATTAAGCCATCTTGATTAGGAAGTGTAGGTTAACAGATACCTGTTTTTTTGTTTCTTTGTTTCTTTGTTTTGTTTTTGTTTTTGTTTTTGTTTTCAACACTTTCTGGATAGCTGGTTGGTGACAGAGCTACAGATATCCTTTAGCCTTGGAACTCTCCTATAATACAAAAAGCAATATAGATGTTATGACTATGCCATTTTAATATCAGAAAACTATTCAAATTTTGAAAATGTATTGCTACCATTGGTAAAAATAAGTGCATTATTGTTAACAAAATACTATAAACTTATGAAATCCTGTATATTTGAAATGATTGAAATAATTTAGCATATGAATCATTAGTTTCTCTTTTATGTAAAATATACCAAGTTCCTAATTTTAAAATCACATATTAACAAGATGCCTTTTGCATGCATTTTTTAAGGTTTAAAAAGAAACACATTTTGGGAGTTCCCTGGTGGTGTAGTGGCTTAAGGTTTTGGTGCTGGCACTGTCAACGCTGCAGCCTGGGTTCGATTCCCGGCCAGGGAACTACCCACATACCAACAACAACAACAACAACAACAACAAAAGGAACACATTTTATTTGGTAAAATACTCAAACTACCACAGAGTACACACAGTGCATGTTTTCTCTTTCCTTGCTCTGGCCCCTAATTTCCCAGTTCCTATTAAAGCAGTATCTTTCCAAATACATCTATAAATACACGTGCAACCCTTTTAAAGCATATAGTATTCATTATATACTGTTCTGTGCTTTGCTCTTTTTACTTAATATGTCTTGGCAGTATATAGTAAGTTCAGTACTTTTTAAGTATTCCATTATGTGTACCATAATTTATTTAACCTGGCTTATGTTGATTGCTCTGCTCTGGGTTGTTATAAAGCCTCTAAGTCACAGCATAGGCACACATGGATTTGTATGTGCATGCACGTGTGTGCATTGAAGGAGTAAGATAGTCTTCATTTGTCTTTAGTTGACAAAGACTGTTTGCCACCTAATCTGATCCTACAGCTAATTGCTTGCCCCTTGACATTCCATGGAGTCAGATGGGGTATAGGGATATTCCACTGCCAGCCCACTCACCTTCAATCTGCTGTCATGCTGGACAGCTTTGTGCCAGCTTAGCCTGTGCTCTGCAGCTTAAAGGCAGTTGTTTTGTGTGTGTCATGGCACCATAGGGTATGTGTTTCTCAATAGATATCATGCAACACCACACTTACAAGCGAAATATTTAGTCTTGTATGATTGCAAACACTTCGTGTAGTGAATACTAACCAGCTGCAGAAGTGAGAGAAAGACGGGATTCCTGAGTCTGAGTGGTGGTTAAATAGGTCGGTCGTTAAGTGAGGAATGCGTATGTTACAAATTAACATATAAAGATAGAACTCTCCTATATACTTAACAGCAAAATACTTTTTGGGAAGATTGAAACAAAAATGGTTTTTGGTTTTTATGTACATTTTTTGCATTTTTTATTTATTACCACTTACTCCCACTTTTTGGATTCAGAGATCTCTTACTTTGTTTCCTTGTTAGAGATTTGTTATTTTGCTTAAAAACACCAAAAGCTTAATATCTTGAGGTGAGGGCCAAATTAGTCCCAGCTTTTTCTGTGTTATTTCTCATACATCCATATTCTTGAAATGGAAGTTTATATTGTGGTGGACATTTTCTCATGGTTGTCTTTTAGAACAAGTCAAAGCATTTTTTTTCTCTATCATGGTAATCTAATTAATCATTTGATTTAATCTAGAGCAGGAGTTGGCACTTTTTTCTCTAAGGGCCAGATAGTAACTATTTTAGGCTTTATGGGTGATAGTTTCTGAGAAACTGTTGTATCTCAAAAGCAGATGTAGATAACACATAAATGAGTTAACATGGCTGTGTTTCAGTGTAACTTTAGTCAGATTCTCCCACTGGCTATAGTTTGCTGATGGTCTCTGTTCTGGGTAGTTTCCTGAGAAATTATGTCTTCTCTTTTTAGGTGCTGATGCTCATAGATGCCAGCTTTGGGTTTGAAATGGAAACGTTTGAGTTTCTAAATATCTGTCAAGTACATGGCTTTCCTAAAATTATGGGTGTTCTCACTCACCTAGATTCCTTCAAGTATAATAAGCAACTGAAGAAGACAAAGAAGCGATTAAAACACAGGTTCTGGACTGAAGTCTACCCTGTAAGAAGAAAATTATTGAGTATTAACACTGTAATCCTTTAAAAATTGATGGGATGAGTAAGAAGTTAACAAGCATTTCTGTAGGAATCACCTCCTGAGTTTTCTTTATATAACTGTTCATAGTCCCTGGCATGTTTACTTGAGGTAGTATTTATTCTGGAACCATTGGTGTGTCTCACTTGTCTCTGTATCTCCCAACATCAGGCAGTGTCTGACTCCAAGTGTTTTAGATTTGTGATTTATATTCTTTTTTTTTTTTTTTTTTAATGTCCATAGTATCTCATAATTATAGGCCCATTCATCACAGGATTTTGTTCTATGCCCAGGAGCTTCACTGCCCTCTCTGTACAATACTCCAGATGGAGGCCATTGCTTGATTGGAGAGTAATCTTAAAAGTAAATGTATTTGCAGTTCTGTCTCTGCAAAGCCCTAACAGGATGATTCCTGACAGAAGCCAGAAAAGTTCTGGAATCATTGTCATGGTGGTTTGCTAGAAGTCTCCCTTTCATAGGATTGCTTCTTATTTAGAGAACTTTATTTTGGTGCAATATTGACAAGAATTTATTTGAAATATAATTCTTTTGTTTTTGTTTTTAATGCTTAGGGTGCCAAGTTGTTCTACCTTTCTGGAATGGTTCATGGAGAATATCAAAACCAAGAAATTCACAATCTGGGCCGATTTATTACAGTTATGAAGTTTAGGCCTCTTACATGGCAAACATCTCACCCTTATATCCTGGCAGATAGGTAAAAAGTGAATGTACATTATTTTCTTTCTTACCCATATATTTTAAAGCTAAAAGGTTTAGAAAAAGAGTAGTAATAGAGCTTATTTTGTGCTTATTTTTGAATAATCGGGGAAGAAATGTAGATAATGGAAAATACCTACTTTTTGTATCTTTACATAAAATTACTGTGTCTTTGAGAATAAAGTATGAACTATTTAGAAAAATGTGAGAATTTTGAAGCAGTGAAGGTATAGGATGTGGCCCCATCCTTCTTTTCCAACCTTAATTTGGACATGGTGCCCAGTCACTCAAATATG
Organism: Lyroderma lyra; assembly: GCA_004026885.1. Classification (NCBI taxonomy): domain Eukaryota; kingdom Metazoa; phylum Chordata; class Mammalia; order Chiroptera; family Megadermatidae; genus Lyroderma; species Lyroderma lyra. Next base: position 99,636 of record PVJL010004249.1, read on the forward strand.
TCCATTCTGTATATTTCTTCCTTAGTGCGTTTTCATATTTTTTTCTCATCCTGGAATACCCTTTTCTACCTGCTAGAACCCAAGCTACACTAAAAAACCCAGACCAAAGCTTAATACTCTTCCATAAAGAGGTTTTTCTGGATATGTTCTGTACTCTTCCTTGACCCCCAGGTGCATGCATTTCTCATTTCTAATGTCTTAACTTATAGAATGTATTATATATCACTTAGGCCCTATAAGGGATGCAATCATGTTTCTTCCTTTTCCTCTGGTAGATGCTGAACTGTGTTTCCTTATTTCTGTATTTTCTGTAATTTTCTAAACATGTTTAGTGAACTAGTGAATGTGATGAATTATTGGCCTGTGAAGGGAGGTACAAGAACTTTGGCATTCATTTCTGCCATATCATTGGGTTTTATCTTTGTAGGATGGAAGATTTGACAAACCCAGAAGATATCCGAAGAAATACCAAGTGTGACCGAAAGGTGTCTCTTTATGGTTATTTAAGAGGAGCACACTTGAAAAATAAAAGCCAAATTCACATGCCAGGTATTCTTTTGTTGTAAAATATACTCTATTTGTAGAACTCTTGGGAAAACTGAAAATGGCCAAAGAAGATAGAGCCACCTTGCTGGAGATTGTAAGAGTGACACAGCTTTGCACTTGCCAGCAAAGGTATTGAGTTGGCCAAGTCCCCTCTGCTCTGATGGTGTTGTTTAGCTTGAGAAGCACAGTTTAATGTCCAATGATGTCTTTGTTGTGGTTGAAGCATTCTAACTGTGGGCCATTTCTGCTGACAGTTGATAGACTTGTCAACTGAATCCATCGTCCTGTCTGTCTTTCAGGTGTAGGAGATTTTGCTGTTAGTGACGTCAGTTTCCTGCCAGACCCCTGTGCCCTTCCTGAACAACAGAAGAAGCGCTGTTTAAATGAAAAGGAGAAGCTGGTTTATGCACCTCTCTCTGGAGTCGGTGGTGTGCTGTATGACAAAGATGCTGTCTATGTCGACCTTGGTGGCAGCCATGGCTTCCAGGAACTGGTGAGAAGGAAGTCATAGGACATAATATGGTTAGCTTTATTTACTGAAGCTTTATATCTTTGTTTATATTTATGATGAAAGTCACAATACATATAAATATTCAGAACACCTGATCGCATCAAGCAGAAAATAAAAGTTATGTCCTCCATACCTCCCTGCTGCCCAGATGCACAAGTGATCCCATGTTTCCCAACCTGAGTATTGCAAGCAATTTGGCACCTGTACTTATGTGAAACCAGTGTGTTTTCTAGCTCTCTTGACCTTTTTTCCCTTGTTTCTTTCTAAATATACATGTATTTATTTAGGTTATATATTTAGATTATTATATATTATGTGTAAATAATACATATGTGGTATTTGTTTATTAGAAGTATTTTGTTATGTGAGATCCAGCTATAAATGCTTTTGCAACTTTTTGGGACACCTAAAAATATGTGATTCCATTGTTCTCTGTTAACATTTTTAGAGCTGCTTCTATCTGTATACAGCTGTATAGTACTTCATTGTATGCATAAATCGCATTTACTGAAGCAACCTTTGGATTCCTGAGGGGCTCACCCCATTTCTCCTGGTTTGAACAGTGCTGCAATGAGGGATCTTTCAATGCAGTAAATTCCTTGAAGTGAAATTTTTGGATCAAAAAGTAGTACATTTTTAAAAAATGCACTCCAGATTTTTATTTCTTTTACTCTTCTGAAAGGGGATTTTATTGGGCTAAAATCAGTGCTTTCTGCAGCATTGGCACCTGAGTATTTAGGTTATCATTTTGTGTACTCCATGAAATTTGGGAAAGTTTAATAGATAGCTATCAATTTCAGGCTTTGTCGTAAGAATTTTTGTTGTTTTGTGAGGCAATTAGAAGGGTTTTCCAGAACAGTATTTAAGGGTAATTTTGAGAAAGTAAGTGAAAACAGTGTGTCTTCAAAATCCATGTATATTCCTCACTTTTCCTTTCTCCTTGGTGGCCTTAACAGGATGAGGCTAGGCCCACCCATGAACTGGTCCAAAGTCTCATTTCCACCCATTCCACCATTGATGCCAAGATGGCTTCAAGTAGAGTGACGCTTTTTTCTGATTCCAAACCAATGGGGTCAGAGGATATAGATAATCAAGGGTAAGTTTGCTATTTTTCTATTTTTAATTTGAAAAATATTATAGAAGGTTGTATCACCTGTAATTGCTGTTATAGCACATTTTTATGGGATTCATTCCAGGTTGTTTTCTTTTGTTTTGCTTTGTATGTGCATGTTTCTTAGGGCTCTTCAATTACTTTACATTACATGAAATATTCTTGAAATAATGTTTAGAATTCAGTTTTTAGCAGACCCAGAATATTCCTCAACTATCACAAAATCTCCATAGTTTGCTTTCTGTTTCTTAGGAGACCTGAGGGTACTTGCCTTTCTTTTAGTGTTCAAATAGTGGAACAGGCAGAATCAGGGAACTTGTTCAGATTGCTGTCCAAAAGCCACATATCTGGTCTCTAAAAGTTTTACGAGGTATTGACAGTTAAGTTCTTGAACTCATCCAAGATAAGGTGCTGCATACCTCATTGTTGAATATCACTACAGTCATCTTCAGAGTACTCCTCTTAGGGAACTATGCACCAGTGCCAGTGCCTAGTCCACCCTTCAGAGCAATTTTGGAACTCTTTTTTCCTGGAGTGGCCATCAGAGCTGTTGTTATATTACCCTTGATGTCCTGAATGTCATCAAAATGACTTTCTTTCAATATTTTCTGTGTTTTTGGGTAAAGAAAGAAGTCACTGGTGGCCAGATCAGGTGAGTAGGGAGGGTGTTACAATACAGTTATTTGTGTACTGGCTAAAAACTCCCTCACAGACAGTGCTGTGTGAGCTGGTGCATTGTCATGATTCAAGAGCCATGCGTTGTTGGCGAAAAGTTCAGGTTGTTTTCATCTAACTTTTTTATGCAGCCTTTTCAGCACTTCCAAATAGTAAACTTGGTTATTTGTCAGTTGATACAAATTCACTATGAACAGTTCCTTTGATATCAGAAAAGGTTAGCAACACTGTTTTGACTCCTGATTTGGAGTGACAGAACTTTTTTGGTCATGGAGAACTGGCTGACTTCCATTGTGCACTTTGACACTTTATTTCAGGGTCATACTGGTAGACCCATGTTTCATCACCAGTGATAACGCAGCCCACAACATCATCTTGCCTCTCCAAAAGGTTTTGGCAAACTTTGACTCTCCTTTGTTTTTGTTCATCAATGAGCTCCTTCAGGACCATTTTTGCACACACCTTTCTCATGGCTAGATTTTGAGTTAAGATTTTCCTGTTTCTCTATCACTGTTTACTTGGACTGCCATGCTTCTCACAGTCAGCCAATGATTTTGACACACAGTTCAATGAATTTTTGTGCTGTTCTCTTAAGTTCTGCTCATTACTGGCCACCCTGACCTCTCTTCCTTAGTGATGTTTTCTCTCCCCTTAGGAAAAACGTTTAATCCATTTGTACACTGCTGTTTTCTTCATGGCATTATCTCCCTGAACTTGGACTAACATGTCCCTGATTTCACTTCCACTCTTGCCAAGTTTAACAAGAAATTTAATGTTTGTATGTAGCTCTAATTCAAGCTCTGACATTCTAGGATGGCACACAAAATCACACAACAACAATAATGAATGCCACTCAGCAAGACACTGCCACACACCAACCCGAACACAGCTGTGGGACACACATATACCAAGGATGTGAAACCTTACTGAGTTGGTTGTACAGTGCTGCCAACGTAAGCACAGTGTCAAGCTTGTGAACTTAATTATCAGACCTTGTACTTTGCTTGTGTTGTAGTGTTTCCTGAGGGTTGATTTCTTCTGATGTCTGGCTTATGTGAATTATTTTCAGTCTCAGTTGGGACTTTGTGTTCCTTGTACATAGTGTGATTTATGACTCCTGATAAAATTCAGTGTGAAAATGATTGAGATTATCTAGTTTATAATATTATAAATGTATACAAATGAAGGAAAAAGTAATCTGCCCTCTTAACTCATAGATCTTACAGTGTGGTAGTTGAGTGCAATAGGTGCACTTGTTTGGGGAAATCATCTCTCTAAGCCTCAGTTTCCTAATATCTCATAGTGTTACTGAACCTGAGATCAGCTACTTGTCACCTTGTATGCCAGTGATCAAGAGACAAGGATTGGTAGAAAGAAAAGTAGGTTTATTCAAAATGCTGGCATTCTAGAAGGATGGTGGACTCCTGTCTCAAAGGCCACCTTCCCCATTCTGAGAACAGCCTCCTAGGATTGTTTTGTTCCAAGATAATGGTATCTTCAGCCAAGTCATAGGGGGTGATTCATGCGTCATCTGGTGAAAAGTTGCAAGGGAGTTGCAGCCTGGTCTTCAGCATCCAGAGGTCTAGGGCTGAAACAGATTCTTTCAAGTCTGTGTTCTAACGATTAAACAGATCAATGAGGTAAGCAGGTAACCTTGGAAAAAACAGAGCAATTGAATCAGACAAGAGGGGCAGGAAACAAAGGAAAGAAAGGAAAAAAACAATGAACTAAACTAGATTGTTAAATCTTGAAAAGTATACTGTCACCCTTACAATAGGAGTTTTGACAATTAAATAAAATAGTATACATAAACTATTTAGCATGATGCAGGTAACAAGTATTCACTAAAAGAAAATTCCTGTTATGATCAATTACTAGCTATTTTTGTTTTTGAGTATTCCTCTAGTCATGCTTGTCTACATGAATACTTTTTCTAACATAGTTACAGTCAAATAATTCATGTAAAAGTTCTATATATTGTGATCATTTCCTTTTTCTATACAGTCTAGTATTTTCCTAATTGGTTTTTTCCCTCAGTTTTATATGAAATGCTACATTACATAGCTTCATAATTTATTTTATCCCAAGATATTAGCATCTTGATGATGATTCTTTATCAAGTTTGGCATTGGTGATTTCAAAATGGCAATATTCTTAATCTGTTATTCCTTCTACATTTGTTAGCTGGGATTCTTTAACAAGAAGCTTTCACTTCCACCCTTTATTTTAGTACTTCTGTTGGCTAATGGACTTCTCTGTTTATTCCCGCTATTCTTATTTCATAATTATCATTATTCTTTCTGATGCCTATATTATCCTTTCACTGTGTCTCCTATGTCCTTTTTGGCACATTCCCTTTGGTTTTTGAGCATTCCTGGCTTTTTGACACAAGATGTTCCAGGCTTACTTTGTGCTTTCTCTACCTTGCACTTGGAGTGAGACATTTCTCTAAGGATCATCTCTTTCAAGCTTGGAAATTATCAGTCTTCTAATTGATATGTTAAACATCTGTTTCCATTTTGAGCAGTTTTTCTCTCTAAAATTTGTCTTTTTTTGTTGTTTTAAGGTTATCTCTTTATAAGTTCTTTTGAAGAATGTTAGGGAACTGTACATGAGTTCGCTTATTAACTATTCCAGTATTTATCAAATCCTTGCTTTCTGTGCTATGTCATTTAAAACCATCCCTTGACATTTTCTGTGTCTTTGCAAATTTATTGACTTAACCATTTCTAGATAAGTGGATTGTTGTACAAATTGAATTATTTTGCATTTACTTGGTGATATAGGCTGTGGATGCCAAAAGAGGAAAAGCAGATGGATTTGAAAACTGGTCGGGTACGTCGGAAAGCCATTTTTGGGGATGAAGAAGATGAGTCTGGAGGTAGTGATGTTGAAGATGATGAAGAAATGTCTGAAGGTGACAAGTTGGAAAATAGCTCTAGTGATGATGAAACAGAAGAGGAAGAAGATTCTGAAATTACTGGTAAAGTACATTTGACTGGTCAAGGTGTCAAACAGCAGAGACGTAAGGAGATGGAAGAAGACATCGAGGTGGATTTGCCAGCATTTGCTGATAGTGATGATGACCTGGAGAAGAGCTCAGAGGATGAAGGAGAAGCAGAGGAAACTGATGAAAGCAGTGAAGAGGAGGATTCCACTGTGGAAGGAGAGAGGGAAGTTTTTGAATGTAAGGCTGTAGAAGAAGATAATAAACCAGGTCTTCTACAAAATAATGGCTTGAATGACAGTTTGAATCTGGAGAAGACAGTGAAAACAGCAACCCTCACTATTTCAGATTCAGCTCATTGCACAGCTGAAGAGGCATTTGCATCTGAAGATGAAGGTGATGAAAGCTGTCTCAGTACAGAGGAAGAGGATTCAGAAAATAAAGATGTTATTAGTAAGTCTTTCAAAGTAGTCAGTGGTCAGAAACTGGGGTCAGAGAACTTAACTGATGAGACCTGTGATATACAAGACTTACTCAAAGAGGAAGACGTTTATAAGGAAGAAAATAATTATTCCACAGGAACTTCAGGTATGCTTAATTTTAAGTTAACTGCCATTGTAAACTTGCCACTGAAAATGTCCTACAAATAGAATGTCTGCATGTTTTGGACATTTTGTTAACTGTTCAAATATTGTACCTCATGAAAGGATTTCAGGATGAATGATCAGTGAGCTGAGCTTGAAGCAGAGAAGACTTCACTAATGTTGGCATTGTCCTTTCAGGTGCCCTCAAGTGGAAGGAAGAACTTTCTAGGAAGGCAGCTGAGGCCTTTCTGAGGCAGCAACAAGCAACTCCAAATCTTCAAAAGCTTATTTATGGGACAGGTAAAAGAGCTCTGGTTCAGATCCGGAAGCACTTTATTTCTGAGACTATTTTCTGAAAAGAAGATGAGGAAATTGGTTGGAGGATTTGAGTGGTACTTGTGATGTCCGTGGATGTTTCTGGCTGTCATAGATTATATTTGGCAGATGTTTTTAATCATTAGCTCATGAGGACCATAAATCGGTTGTGTGAAATAGATTTATGGGTTTGCCATAAAATTTTTAATGAGAATACTCTATTATGTTGTTTTGTACCCCCTATACAAAGTCCTTCATGAGAATTTTTTGGTAGAATTTAGTGCCAGAAAAATATAAAGTGATGAACTTTATATTGTGATTTCCAATTACTGCATGATTAAAACAAAGCCAAAGGACTATGTATGAACTAGGAGCATTGAATTGGGGTTGGAGTGTACTGATTTCTGTTCAGCTTTTGACTAAGTACTCTCAGTGATTAGAAACTTGACATTCTTCCAGAGAAACTCTTTATAATGAATAGTTCTTCCTATAAAATATATCCTTTCCCTCCCCCAATCCCAGCATTCTCCCTCCTTAATGGATTCTTTACTGCTACCTTGAGGGAGGGCAGTAGTTCTGCAGACACTTCGAATAGTAGTTTCTGGGACTTTATCTGGCTGATGTTATCAGGGACACACCATACCTACACAAATAAGAGTCCCTAGTCCTGAATCCTCTAGGGTATAGATTTGTTCTCTTTTCCATCATGATGTTCTCTTTAGTCACAGAGGATAATAAAGAAGATGATGATACCAGGGAAGAGCTTGGAGGGTTGTTTCGTGTCAGCCAGCCTGCCCAAGAATGTAAGCACAAGACTGACTCTTTGGATTGCTCCAGATTTCATGTGGAGACGCCCCATAATTGGGACTTAGAGGAGGTAATGTTGCATTTGAAGAGCATGTTTGATTTATGAGAGAAGTAGAAAATTGTTCTAAAAGAAGATCCTGTGATTTCAATATTGCCTATCTGTTACTAGCTTCTTATTTTTATAACAGGTATTTTCCTACATCCTGGGGTGGATATTTCATGTATCCTTAGAAACAATATACTTGAATTTAGTCAGACAATGTGCATGTGTTATGGAGAAAAGGAGAATGTTCAATTTTTACTGTGGATAGCAGTATTAATCTTTAGTTTGAACCATTGCACATAAGTTCTGTACATTTAAAAAATAGTTTTATAACAGGATAAACTTAGTGTCCCCGAGTTAACATTTATAATTTAGCTATTTATAAATAAATCCACAACACTGGTGAAGTTTTTTTTACCTGCTCACCTCTCCAGTCTTACTGGAATTCATTCAGTTCTCAAACTTGTCAAGCTTAATCCCATCTTAGACTTCTTGCCCTTCTATTTTGTCTTATGGAATGTTCTTCTGATTTTCCCAAAGCTGGCTTCTTTTGATTGTTCAGTTTAGCTTAAATGTCACTCCCAGAGAGGTCTAGTCACTATCACTACCTATTTTTATTCACTGAATAGCACTTACACACTTATGAGATTTTATGTAACCATTTTGTATGGTAAAATTTAATACAGATTTTGGAAGACCACATAAAACAATTGTTTAACTTAATGGATTACCACCATGTGTCAATTCTTCTCATGGTCTTCTCCCTCCCTACAGAAGAAACCATGACTCTTTTTTTTTTTTTTTTTTTTGAATGTGGGCAGTTCCCTGGCTGGGAATCAAACCCAAACCATGACTCTTATGGTTATCATTTTCCTCATAATTTTATCCTCCAATTTGCATCAATAAACATCATAGTTTACTTTTACCAGGTTTTTGTAGGGGGAGGATTGTTTTTCACTCACTATACTTTTTATTTTTTTTTAATTAATTAATTAATTAATTTTTAATTCATTTTTATCGTTAGACTTATTGGGGTGACATCTGTTAGCAAGGATTACATAGGTTTCAGGCATACAATTCTACAGGGCATTGTCAATTTGTTGTATAATAAGTTCACCACCTAATGTGACTTCTCTTTCCATCACCTTAAAAATATGGAACGCTTCACGAATTTGCGTGTCATTTTTGCGCAGGGGCCATGCTAATCTTCTCTGTATCGTTCCAATTTTAGTATATGTGCTGCTGAAGCGAGCACTACTATGCTTTTTAAATATTTAAATATATAATCCTTTTCTCTGCTCATCTTCCCCCCACCCCTTACATTTAATTGGTTTAAGAAACCAAGTATTTGGTATATAGAGTTTCTCATATTCTGGACTTTGTGGATTCCATTGCATCCCTTTGTGCAGTTAGGCTCCTCTGCATTCTGTATTTTCTGTGAATTGGTACAGAGCAATAGCAATAGAACTCTGTGATGATGAAAATGATATTATGTGAACTGTCCAGTGTGGCAACTTGTGACTCTGAGCACTTAAATGTGAGACAGAACTAAATTTTTTATTTTATTTAAGTTTTAGTTAATCTTAATTAGAATTTAAATAACCACATAGTTGTAACTACACTATGGACAGCACATGTAGATGTTTGATTGGATTTAGGTTGTTCTTTTTTTTAATTTTCATTAGTAGGTGGTGGTTTGTTCATTAGGATGTGCAGAAAATCATTTTTTGGTTTTAAAAGCTGTTGATCTTCAGTGCCTAGATCCATTAACTTGCAATGATGTAAACTGGTGATATTCTGTTCAGATTTCTCTGTAGTATAATATATATGTGCTGGACTACCTCTTTTTTCTTTTTTTTTGTTAAATTTTCTTGACTACTTCTATGAAGAGAAAGTTTTCCTCATCTACTATTTAGTTACGCAGTTCCATATAAACAGGATAAATAATTCTTTTTATCAGTTTCAGAATGATTATCCAAAGGCAACTCTTTTTTTTTTTTTTTTTTTTTTTTTTTTTTTTTTTTTTTTTTTTTTTTTTTTTTTTTTTTTTTTTTTTTTTTTAAGTATCATTTGAACTCAAGGATTTAAATATAGTTTAGTGTTTCCATCCTCCACTGTATTTGTTTATTCCATCTGTGGCCAGTGGAGTCTCTACACACTGGTCCCTGTATTCTTTTGATAGGACCCTAGTAGTCCTTGATTGCTTTGTTGCTATCTGATATAATAAGGTACTCCAGTATCCTCTTGTTATGTTTCTGATGCCAGACTGGGAAGCAATCAAAAAGTCCTGATTTCTTGTAGGGCATTTAAGCATCACAATCTAGGCAAAGTAATACTCATTGCTATAGGTTTGACCAGAGTTAGAATTCATACAGATACTTCCCATTCACATTCAGAACTGCAGGGGTTTTACTTAACCTCTTCCCCCTACCCCCCCAAAAGATGAATTTATTTTAAGCACATATGTATAGTAACATACTAAAAATTCCACATATTTGTGACAATCTGGCAATAATGGTGAAAAGAAATAAATGTTTCTTAATAAAACTATTGTAAAACTATAGAATCATAGAATTTTAGAATTAGAAGGAACTTAGAAATTATTGAACACTAGTCTAACCTCCAAACTCTGAAGAAATTTTTTGGTAAAATATCCCTGACAAGTAGCCATCTGTTCTGTTGGCCATTTACATTTAAGCAATTATTCTGCTTAAATTCTTTTTGTTTTTATTGTCAGGCTTATTAAGGGTGACATTGGTTAGCAAGAATTACATAGGTTCCAGGTGTACAATTCTACAGTGCATCGTCAACTTGTTGCATTGTAAGTTCACTACCCAGTGTGAGTTCTCTTTCCATCACCATATATTTAGCTCCCTCTCTCTCCTCTTCCATCCCCTCCCCATTTGCCCCCAAATAAACATTAAACTATTGATTGTGTCCATGGGCTTTTTGTTTGTTTGTTTGTTTTCCCTTTGTTGCTTTCAGTTTTATATTCCGCATATTTAACCTCTTTTATCTTACATTTGTAGCTGTTTTTCCACTGGAGAATTAGTCTCTGAATCTGAAGATGAAATTTAAAAATTTGCTTTATCTGATATATTATACATGAAACAATGTCAGCATAACATTACACATTACTATAATACTACTGAAAACAGTTAAAAGTTTTTCCTCATGTTTCCCCCCCTTTTTTTTCAAAAGTGGCTATCTCATTTTATATTCCAAATACTTACCAGCAATGTATATGGCTTCTGATTTTGCCACATCCTCATCAACAGTTGTTATTTGGTTTGGTTTCTTTTATTACGGTCATCCTAAGGATGTGAAGTGATTTTGATTTTGCCTTTCCCTTTTCCTGATGCTTAATGATGTTAGGCACCTTTTCATGTTCTTATTGGCCATTTGTATGTGTGATTTGAAGAAATGTCTATTCATATCATTTGCCCATTTTAAAAATTGGGTTGTCTTTTTACCACTGAATTGTAAAAGTAGTTTATGTATTCAGGATAGAAGTCTCTTATCAGATAAATGATTTACAAATATTTTCTCCCATTCTTTAGATTGTTTTCTCTGTGCCCTTTGAAGTACAGGGTTTTAATTTTGATTAAATTTAATTTAAAAATACAGATAGTTCCAGTCTATATGTATTTGTGTGTGTGTGTGTTTGGTATCATATCTAAGAAACCATTGCCAAATCCCAATATCGAAAAGATTTACTCATTTGTTTTTGTGTAAGAGTTTTATAATTTCGTTTTTACATTCGGTCTTTGGTCCATTTTGAGTTAATTTTTGTATTTGGTATGAAATGATTCCAACTTCATTCTTTTGTGGCGATCCAGTTATCTGGTAAAAAGACTATTCTTTCCCCAATTCCCTTGTCTTTGTACTCTGGGCAAAAAAATCACTAGGCCATAGATACTTGGGTTTATTTATGGACTCTTAGTTGTATTCCATTGATCTATATGTCTTTCCTTACAATACTGTTTTGGTTTACCTTGCTTTGTAGTAAATTTTGAAATCGGAAAGTGTGAGTGCTCCAACTTTGTTCTTCTTTTTCAAGACTTGGTCTATTCTGGTTCTTTTGGATTTTCTGTATTTTAGGAGGAGTTTTTTCATTTCTACAAAGAGGCCAGCTGGGATTCTGATAGGGGTTGCATTGTCTGTAGGTCACTTTAGATACTATTGATATCTTAACAATTTTAAGTCTTCTGATCCATTAACATGGGATACCTTTCCATTTATTTAGATCTTTAATTTCTTTCAAGAATGTTTGGTAGTATCATTCCTAGCATTTTACTCTTTTTAATGTTGTTATAAAAAGAACTCCTTTTTCAGTTTCATTTTTTTAATTGCTCATTGCTAATGTATTGAAGTAAAATTTATTGTTGTATATTAATGTAGTATCTTACAACCTTGATGAACTCATTGTTCTGATAGTTTTTTAGTATATTCCTTAGGATTTTCTGTATACCTGATCATATCATATGTGAATAGAGATAGTTTTCCTTTTAAATTGAATGCCTTTTATTTCAACATTTCTTGCCTAATAGTCCTGGCTAGAACATCTAGTACAATGTTGAACAGAAGCGAGAGCAGATATCCTTGTCCTATTGCTGATCTTAGGGGGAAAGCTCTTAGTCTTTCACCATTAAATATGATGCTGTGGGTTTTTTAATGGATGCCCCTTATCATGTTGAGGAAGTTCCCTTCTATTCCTAGTTTATTGCATGCTTTTCTCATGGAGGTTTTATTTATTTGTTTCTATTTGTTTGGTCATTGGTTCTCTTAAGTTAATTGTTAAGCTTCGTGAAATAAAGATCTTCTGGAAACAGTTTGCCTATAGAACTTCTTGGCATAGAGTAGATGTTTAGTAAATATTTACTGAGTGATTGTAGGCATAAAGGAGTGGGTAAATGAACAGATTAGCTTTTACATCCATTGTAATCATGCTAGCCTCAAGGCTATTCTTTTAAGAGTGAGGTTGTGCATGAAAAACATGATTCATAACAAAAATATGAGTCAGGTAAAAGCCAGGATCTATGTAAGATCTCTGTAAGTGTGCTTTTGAGGAATTGGGAGTGAATGACACGTGCTGTCTTAGGTCAGGTTCCTCAGGAAACAGACTCTGAAATGGAGACTTGTATACAAGGTTTTATTTTATAAAGGTGTACCCAGCACCTGCTACATAGTAGATATCTGGCAGATCTGAGACTGGGAACATCATCAGTACTCTTCATACTACTGTGCTCATGCAAGATATTGTATCTTTGTGAGAATACTATCATTGATCAAAGGAATTAAGTTTTCAAACAGCCCCGATAAGTCTGGAGGGAGTGGCATATAGTAAGATCAACTTTCTAAAAATGCTGCTAACTGTATTGCCTTAATACTAATCAACTTTAAAAATCAGTTGAATTAGTAAGTAGCTGTTTACTTCTGAGGTCATTGGGCTAATAGGACTTTCCCTGTCCACTGTCAAATAAGTGCTGACTTTTCTTTGTAAGGTTATGAACAGTATCAGAGACTGCTTCGTGACTGGGAAATGGGAAGAGGATACAGATGCAGCCAAGATCTTAGCAGAAGATGGTAAGTAAAGTATTACGAGTGTATTGTTTAGGGAAGACTGCCTTCTCTGTACTTTATTTCCTTCCATATTATTAATTGAATAATAGTCAATTGTGAAATGCTTTGGGGAACTCTGACAGGAGTTGTGGATGATATTCTGGTTCTTCCTTTCATGGATGTGATTCTCGCCCCGCCTTGTTTAACTGAACTTATTAGGTATGGACCTTGAAACAAAGAGGGAAGCTTTCTATAAATTTTATCATGTATTAAAAATAGATTTTTTTGCATATGAAAAATGTAGTCTACGTTTTTCTTTTTAATGATAACCAATGTCACCCCAATAAATTTGACAGTTAAAAAAAAATAGTATGCATTGTAAAACATCTAGAATAAACCTCCATTACCTCCATTACCAATAATGTTAACCTTTAGAGATATTTCCTTCCTGTCACTTAAAATTTTTATATGTATGTATATTTAAACTTTTCTAGTTATAATCATATTTTATATAAATTATGTCACTAAGTTTTCTAAAGATTTTCTGTTTATGATTTAAGTATTCCATCATATTCAATTCATAGTTTTACTATTTGACATATAAGCAATTTTGCTTTGTCTGTATTATAAATAACTCTGCACTGGACCACTTTGAAATAATTCTTGGATCACATTTTTTATTTCTGTAAGATAAATGCATAAAAGAATTGTTGAGTCATTTTTATGGACTGAAGTTACCAAGAGATTTTTCAGAAAGCCATTCTAATTATATGCCCCTAAGCAGTATATCTTAGTACTTAACAATTTGTTGCTTTCATTCAGTACTTAGTACTACCCATAAAAAATGTTTTTTTTTCAATTTGATAGATAAAATTATTTTCTTATATTTGTAATTGGCATTATTATTATTATTATTATTATTATTATATAAGTGAGAATATATAAGGTGTGTTGGCTCTGACATTTCTTTGGTGAATTCTTTGTGTCCTTTGCCCATTTTTCTAATGGTATGTTGTGTGTTTTTTATTGATGTGTAAAGTTACTCTCTAAAGGATATTTATCCTATATTTGTTTTACATAATTTTCTGTTTTTTATCATTTAACGTTTTGTTTAGTATTACATGAACTATAATTTTAAAATATTGTGTAGTTAGATCTATCAGTCTTTTTGGTGAGATTTCATCACTTAGTTTTTCCATAGACATTCCTTTTGTATCATTGCAAGAACTGGGGCATTTTTATACGTTTCCATTACTAAAAAATTCACATATTCCAAAATGACAGTGCTTACAAATCTGTAATTTATTATAGGAAAAGGATACAATGTAGCAACATCAGTATAGGCTGCCACACAGCCCAAGGTCAGCAGAGGCCAGGTGCAGCTCTAACCTTTCTCCCTTTGTGAGGGGTATTGACAGGAAGCACTTTTCATTGAATGCCAGGGAATCAGCAAGCCGAACAGTCTTGCCTGGAGATTTCACATGTTGCTTCTCTCAGAAGTAGTCTTTTCAGGGGTCTTACTTCCTTAGTCTCATTATCAATAAGCAGTGCTAACAAGCTCCTAGAGCAGGCAGCCCCTAAACTCCTTGAACCCATGATTCTAAAGCAACACTGTTGATCAGGATGATTCATATGTTGACCAATGGTGTTTGCTTGCCTTGAGGGAGCTTTAGCGAAAGAGCTCACTGCAGGCCGTGGAATGAATCTTCATTGCTGAAGCATATAGTCTTGTGTGACTAGCCCTACAGTTGTTTTTATACTTTAATTTTGTACATTTAATTTGATCCCAGTCAACTTACCAAATAAGTTGATTCTTACTCAGTGATTTTATTTGCAAATCATTTTTCTATCACTGTTGGTTGGATCATGTTGGTTTATGATGCATTCTTATTGTGCGTGCACCTATAGATGTGTTTGTATGTGAAGGGTCAGTTATAAGATTATCTCTTCTGTGCTATTGGATGATTCTCATGGTACTATCATAGTATTTTCTTTATTAAATCTTTATTATACCTTTTGAAATCTAAGGCAATTCCCCTCATTTTCTGTTTTCTTAATTTCTTTCACATTCTTGTTCTTTTAGATTAACTTCTGTTTAATTTTTATATTTTTGTTTAAATAAAAGTAACAGCAACACTTGCAGATTATTGAAAAATTTTACATGTAGGAATATAGAAGTTGGGACAGAATTGCTGAGTCCTTCCCTGCCACTCCAAGCTTTTGGGGGTGGTAGTCACTGTTAAGAATGTGATTATCATTTTTGTTTCAATAAAAATGCTGTTTAACCTAACACATTCTACAGCATTGCTTGTTTTACTTGAATACGTGTGACATAGACATCCTTATGTGTCACATATTTGGAACATTCTTTTTAATAGCTGTATGTTGTGTTGATATGCTATCACTTATTTAACATTGA
This sequence comes from Lyroderma lyra, assembly GCA_004026885.1. Lineage (NCBI taxonomy): Eukaryota > Metazoa > Chordata > Mammalia > Chiroptera > Megadermatidae > Lyroderma > Lyroderma lyra. The sequence continues at coordinate 115,156 of PVJL010004249.1, forward strand.
CTAGCATTCAATTTTTGCTCAGTTTTTATTCTTAGAAATAAAGTCATAGTGAACACATTTGATAATTTTGGGGAATATTTCTGTAGAGCAGATTACTTTGAAATTACTTTGTCAAAGAGTGTATACTTTTAATTCTGAACTTAAGTTGCTCTAGACAAATGCCCTGAATTTCATGCTCCTACTTTCTACAGTATGTAAGAGAGCAGTTTTCCCTATACCTTAACCAAAACTGGATATTATGAGTTGTTTTTAGTTTTTACAGTTCGTAGGTCAGCAGTGGTCCAAATTAACATTGAAAACCACTTTGGTAAACTATAAAACATATTTTGTTTTTTAATTGGTATTACATTAAACTGAAAAATTTTGGGAATAATTGAAATTTAATAGAATATTTATTTCTCTCCAGGAACACATTCTACCTCTATTTAAATCTTTTCTATCTCTAATTTTAGTTTTTTCTATCGCCATAAATCTGGGGGACCCCAAAATAACAGAATTTGTTCACAAAAAATTGCATATTTAATTCTTACATGTTTAAATTTCAGTCACCTTCCAAGTACTCTCCATTTGATGCAATACACCTATAAGATGCTTTTTCCACTGCTCAAAACAGTTTTTGAATTCATTGATTTTGATGCATTTTAGTGTTTCTGCTGTTTTTTGTATCACTTCTCCATTGGCAAAACGTTTCCCTTTGAGGACATTTTTCATTTTGAGAAACAAAAAAAAGTTGCTCGGGGTGAGATTGGGTGAATAGTTAGGGTTGGCGCATGGGAGTCATGCTGTTTTGGGTGAAAAACTGCTGAATACTCAGTGCGATGGGTCACATGTGTTGTCATGCTGAATGTTGTTTGTGTAAATCACCCATCATGAAATGGGCAAAGGTGTTGAAAGAGTCTGCAAAAAAATTCACTGAAGCCAAACACAGCCTCTCAAACAACACCGGCTGGTACCCTGATGCAGATGGGTTCCTAGAACACTCACCCAGAGGGGGAAACCTGTACTACAAGGGGCCTGCCCTTGAGAAGGTAATTCTGGTTTTCTTGGTATCTCCCCCTTACATTTCTTATTGTCCCTAGCAATTTTATTTTTTAGTTAAGTTTTAATGCCTTTTTGTGATTTCTTGAGTTACTCTGTTTTTTCCTTATTAGGTTTGTTGATATGATTGATAGACTAATAGACCTTCCACTCAAAATTTGGTTTGAATATTGAGACAGATGACAGCACACATTGCATCACGAGGATATGGACTCACATAATGAGGCTCTCTGTGGAGAGCAGGGTAAATTCCCCAAGCTAGTTCAAATACAGCTTGAGAAAGAAAGGATGGAAAGAGACTAGCTTGGAGGAATTAATGGTGGTTAGGTGTGGAGCTTGGCTGAGAAGAGGGGTGTGTGATTTCATTTTGATTGATTTCTGCTGAACTCACGTATTAGTTCTAGGAGGGTTGTTTTTAAAAATTATTTTCACCTTTTGTAATGACTAGGACTAATACTGAATGTGGAAATCTTGCCTTGTTCCCAGTGTTTTTCTCTATTATGTATGATACTTGTTGGTTTTTCTGTAGATACTCTTTATATGGTCTGTTGCTATTTATTCTTAGCGTACTGAGAGATATATGTATATTTAATCAAGAATGGGTGTTGAATTTTGTCTAATGCCTTTCAGTGTTGATATGATCATATGAATTTTATTCTTTACACTTTTGACATAGTGGCATTGATTAATTTTTGAATATTGAACCATCCTAGCATATCTGAAATAATTCTACTTCATCATGACATAAGATTCTTTCTATATATCATTGAATTTCATTTGATAGTATTTGTTGAAGAATTCTGTGTCAAAGTTCTTGAAAGGTACTGGTCTATAATATTGTCTTGTTTGTACTGTCTTCATCTGGTTTTAGTATCAGTAACACTGGCCTCATAAATTGAGTTGGGAGGTATCCAAATTTTTCTGTTTTCTGGAATAAATTGTATAGAATTGGGATGAAATCTTTAAATGTTTGGTATAATTCTCCAGTGAAACTGTCAGAGCCTGGGGATTTTGTTTTTGAGAGCTTAAAATTACAAATTTTATTTCAGAACTTTAGGTTAACTATTTCATCTTGCCTGAATTTTGGTAGGTTATGGTTTTCAAGGAATTTTAAGGTGTATTGAGGAGGTGGAAGTTCCCCAAGAGACCAGCTTGGACAGTCTGAATGTAATGTTCATAGTAGTCTCTAATTACCATTTACTGGCTGCAGGATCTATTTTGGTAATTCTCTGTTTCATTCTTAATATTAATATTTGTAATTTATGTCTTCTCTCTTTCTATCTTTGTCAGGTTTATTAACTTTGTTGATTTCTTTTGAATAACCAACTTTTGGTTTTATTGATTTTTCTGTTTTCCAATTTTTAGTTTTGTTGGTTTATGATCTTCTTTATGCTCTTCTTTGCTTGTTTTAGATAATTTTTCACTTTTTATTTTCTTAGATTATTGGTTTAAGACTTGCCTTATTTCTAACGTGAGCATTCAGTGCTATAAATTGCCTACTTGGGACTTAGCTATACCCCACAAATTTTCATATTCTATTTTTATTTTTATTCAGTTCTATGTATTTTTATTTTTATATGCATTTTATATTTTCTTTGACCATTATTTAAAAGTATGTTGTTTAATTACCAAATGTTTAGAAATTTTCCATTTGTCTTTTTGTTACTGATTTCCAGTTTCATTACATTATATACTAAGATTATACTCTTACAATTTCAAACCATTTATATTTGTTACAGTTTGCTTTATTACCTGGAATGTGCCCTATCTTGGTAGATGTGCTATCCGTGCTTTAAAAATTGTGTTTTCTGCTGTTGATGGGCATAGTGTTCTATATGTGTCAGTTAGATTCTATGTGTTGACTGTATTGTTCAGATCTTCTGTATCCTGATTTTCTGTTTAGTTTTATCAGTTGCTGATAAAACTAAACAGAAGGTACTGAAATCACCAAGGGTAATCATGGGTTTCTCTCTCACATTTGAACTCTATCAATGTCTGCTTCATATATTTGAGGCTCTATTTGATGTATACACACTTAGGATTGTTATGTCTTCCTGCTGGATTGATCCTTTTGTAATCATGTATTATGATCACCTCCTATTCACCCCATGGTGAAGGAGAGATCCGGCTCTAGGGTTATGGGTATGGCCAATACCTGACACAGGACAGATACGATCAATAGCTGTTTATTATCACGTAACACTCATAGCCAAGGAAAAAGGACACTACACACCATGCAGGGATTGCATTTGGGAGGCAGGCTTTGTACTTAAAAGATCGTGGTTCCCTTGGGGAGATGTGATAAGCTTTTATGAATAAATTCATAGGCTGGCAGAAGTGAAACCTGTTTGGTTGAGGACTAGGTGAGTGCAGCTGGTCCAACTAATAAAAGAACTAGTGGGGAAAGGATCCTCTTTTATGGGTTGGGAGTATATCTGGGAGGCCTATTCATACCTAGGCCTTTGGGGCCCTTTGAGGTTCAAAGATGTCAGGGCAGCACGTGGAATTTTAATAAGTCTCTCTTTGGCTCTGATCATTTTCTTTACTTTGAAGTTACTTATGATGATATTAATATAGCACTTTGCTTTTTTTAAAGATGAGTTTGCATGGTCTATCTTTCTCCATCCTTTTACTTTCAGCCTTCTTAGGTCATTAAACTTGAAGTGAGTTCCTTGTAAATAGTGTATAGTATGGGTATATGTTTTTATCCCTTCTATCAGTCTGTCTTTTGGTATATTTATGCCAATTATATTTAAGGTATTTATTGATACAATTATTAAGGTCTGATATTTTGTTGTTTTTTAATTTGTTTACTCTGATTTTAGTTCTGTTTTTTGTTTCCCTTTTCTTGCCTTCCATCTTGATTAGTTTACAGTGTTTTTGAGTATATCTCGTATGGTTTTTGTAGTGTTTGAGTATGATATTCATGTTGCAATATAGTAGCCTATTGGCACCACCATTTTACCACTTTCAGTAACATGTGGAAATCTTTCTTTCATTTAGGTCCCTTTACCTTTCCTACTTTTAAATATCATTGGCTTGAGTATTAGGCAGTGGTATAATTTTTTTTTTTAATTATCAAATATAATTTTAAAAACTTGTAAGAAGGATAGTTTATGTATCTGTATTTCTGGTCTCTCCACCACCACCACCACCCCCCACCCCCCACCCCCCCCACACACACACGATGGTCTCAGATTTCTCCTTCTGTAATTGCTTTTCTGCTTAAGAACTTTCTTTAGCCATTTTTAAGGTTAGGTGTGCTAATGACAAATTCCTACAGATTTTACCTTTGTCTGGAAATGTCTTTATTTCCCCCTTTATTTCTGAAAGATAGTTTCACCAGATACAGAATTTGTAGATGACACAGTTCTTTTTGTTCAGTACTTGAAAAATGTTGTGCCACTTCCTTCAGGCCTCCATGATTTCAGAGGAGAAATATGCTATTATTTGAATTAGTGTGCCCCTCCAGATAATGTCTTTTTTTTTTCCAAGATTTTTTTCTTTGCTTTTAGTTTTCAGTAGTTTGGTGTAGATTTCATTGGGCTTACTCTGAGATTTTCTCAGCCTCTTGAGTCTATAAGTTTATGTCTTTTACCAAATTTAGGGATCTTGACTCATTATTTCTTTCAACCTCATTCTCCTTGTAAGACTGATCATATGAGTGTTAGATCTTTTGTTTCTGTCCCACAGGTCTGTGAGGCTCTGTTCATTGTTTTTAAGCATTTTTCTCAAAATTGTTGTTCAGGTTTAAGCAAGTTCTATTGATCTGGTCTCTCACATTCTTTGATTCTATCCTCTGACATCTCTACTCTTATTATTAAGCCCATCTAGCTCATTTTGTTTGTTTGTTTGTTTTCTATTGTATTTTTCAGTTCTGTATTTTCCATTTGGTTCTTCAATTTCTTTCCTGAGGTTTTCAATTTTTTGTTATTGTCATAGGATTTGTATTTATTTGCTGAGGTAGTTTTATAAGAACCGCTTAAGATACTAGCCAGATAATCACAAAAGCTGATTCATTTTCATGTTGGTATCAATCAGTTGACTCTTCTCATTCAAATTACTACAGTTTTCCTGGTTCTGCGTATGACAGATAATTTCTGTTGTATTTTACAGATTTTATTTAATATATATTAAGACACTCTCAGCTCTATGTAATTTTTAAAATTTTAGCTGGCAGTCATCCTATTTAGGTTGTGTGCAGGTTCTGATCTACTTTGTGGGCTATGGTTCCAATCACAATTTAATGCCATAGCTTTTGCAGTGCTATTTTCGTCTGCTTCGTTTATCTGGTACCACTGGTGCCTGCTTTTCTGCCTCCTGAGGCAGCAGAGGAGCTTTCCCTGGTTGGTCTACCTGGTGCAGCTAGGTGAGGGAAGGGTGCCCTGGCTTATGGAGCCAGTTTGTTTGTTGTAGGACCTCTCCTTTACTCATCCTGCCCCAGTACATATTGTTTCTGATAACCCTTGGTCACCTGGTATGTCTTGGTGAAGATAAGGAGACTTAGGTTCTTCAGGGAAAGTGAGCACTTTTCCTCATCACCTGTTGTCATGGGGATCCTGGTCTGTGCCTTTTGCCAGTGTACCTGGTATTGCTGGTGAGATCCAGTTTGATCTGGGAGAAAGAATGAGCCTATCTGGGTTGCCTTCTGTTGCTAGGTTGCAGGTTGTGAACGCTGACCTCAAGTCGCCTTTCTGTGGATTGTGACATAGTGAGACACTGGCCACTATGTTATTTCTCTAGTTTTGGGGGCCCTTGCCAATTCATCTTTTTCTTTCCACCTTTCAGATTTTACCTTGGTTGTCTCTAGTGCTCTTGTAAAATTGTAAAGTTTTTGCAATTTAAAAAATAAAGATCCAGCACATTTCTTATTTCTTCTTAAGTATGTTATCCCTTTTTGTTTTTATTACAGTACAATCTTTCCATCTTTTAAATATTCTTTGGCTCTTTCTCATATGAAAATATTTTTAATATTTCTCTAATTTATCTCCCAAAGTAGTTTTAGCTTGTCTATTTCTGTTAGGGATAAGACCCATAACTAAACTTAGAGCCCCAAAAATGAATGAATGAATGAGTAAGCTCTTCATGTGAGCTCAGCACTGTTTTATGTATTATTACTATTACTTTAAATGGTGTATTTTATGTAATCTAAGATTTTTCCCTAGGTATATTCATACTGTTATGTTGTGTTCGTCTGACCCAGAGACTCTTTTTCACATGTACTTTTATCTAAATGGCTTTTCAGGTTACTCTTTCAACTGTTGGTGTTAGGCTCTCACCTGTAGGGCCATGCATGCCACCTCTGTATACATCTCTGCTATGATGTCTTTTACGTACACTGGGAAAGTAGCTCTTGGCTCTGTGGGATGTCCAAGGAAAGTATGTAAATGTGGATTGGGTTTGTTTACTTAATCTAAACAGATGACGACATACAATTTAACAACAACAAAAAAGGACTGTGTAAGTGCAGGATTCTTCTGGGATATGTAGCAATAGGAACAGTAAAAGTGAAGTTTGGGATGCAGAATGCACTGTCTACCTGCTGCTGGGTGGTGCTAGAGTGTCACATGCAGACCCTACTCACAGGAGTATTTGGATGTTCTTTTTGCAGAGGAGCTGTATGGTGACTTTGAAGACCTGGAAACAGGGGCCATACACGGAGAGTCTGGCCCGGGTACTCAGGTATGGTTCTGCCAGGGAATGCCGCCAGCACTGCTCCTTCATTTGCAGTCAGCATGTTCTGAGGGAGGCCCGTTTTGAGAAATTCAACTTGCTGAATGTGTAGATTTGAGACTGAATGGAGTCGTTCCTAGATAGTGAAGGGTGGGAACAGATCAAAGGTTGTTGGTTTATTTGTTGTTGATCTTTTGGGAAATGCCCATTACCTCTTGTTATTATGAGTCTTCAATCATTGAAAGTTCTAGCTCCTCAGTCACTGTCTTCCTCTCCACCATTCCTTTTGTGATCACTCTCCTCTTAAATTTATGTGCCATTTGGAAAAACTTAATTCCCAGCTCTCCCTGAGGTTTCTTTAGAACAGTATCTGGGAGCATCTGGGTTGGGGACCCTTGCTATTGTATTTATTCACACTTGGCATTCTCAGACAGATTGAGGAATGGCAGTTAATTGTAATGCAGATATCTAAATGTCTCTTGTAAGCAGTGCAAGTTATTTAGAACTGAAGGCTGTCTTTTGTTTTGTTTTCATGGTGATCATCACTGAGATTTTTTTGCAGCCCAGTAGAACTTTCGAAATCTGCTTTAAGTTTAAATAAAAGATCTCCACAAACTTTTACAAAATTTTTCTTTCTGGAAATTTAAGATTGAAGATGTAGAGGAAGAAATTAAGGAAGAAACTGACCCAGAGGAAAGTGCCAAGAAAAAGCATTTGGATAAGAAGAGAAAATTGAAGGAGATGTTTGATGTAGAATATGATGAAGGAGAAAGTACATACTTTGATGATCTTAAAGGAGAAATGCAGAAACAAGCACAGGTGAGAAAATTCAGATCCGATGGCCCTTATTTCAAGTCTGTAATACAGTATTGTGAACACATAACTTAATTTAGGTGTCTGCTTGATTTGCCTCTGTGCCTGTCATGTGGACACCTAGGTCAAGATGCACATGAGTATGCTTAGTCATGCAGTTATCTACTTATTTCAGTCAGAAGTTCACCAGAAAGACCCTGTTTTGTCCCAACCATCAAGTGCGAGACAGAATCTTATAGTGTAGTGGTTTGACATATGTTCGTTTAAATGCCCATATTTGTTTTAACATTTTAATGACTGCTCCCTGGAACCATTTGAATGAGTAGGTGATTCTTGGCCTCTGTGGCTAATGTACACATCAGTGCTCTCCAGGAAGGGTTTTCTGAAAACTCACATGGTCAGAGTTCAGGAAATATTTCAAGTTAGGGTCAGGTGTGGAGAAAAGGGGAATGTGTGGAACGCTGAAAGGGAGATAGTCTAGCCCTCTTAACTGGGGATGCTGAGCAGGCTTATGAACTCACTTTGAAAGGAACACAGAGATGTGTATGCAGTTGATGGTGAATGTTTGAGTTGTGCTTCAATTTGTAAAAATGCAGTCGACTGGCTTTCTCAGCCTAGGCCTTCATCTGGTCAAAGAAGCAACTTTTGGTCAGTCATTAAGAAAATGGTTCCAAATACGTACTGATCTTTGACAGAAGTGACTAAAAAATATAAAGCTAGTTCTGAAGTCTTTATGTTAGGCATTTACAATTTAAATCATCTAGAACCTTGTGGGCCATTGTAAAAGACTTTGACTTTTTTACTCTGAGTGAAATGAAAACCCATTTGAGGAGAGGAAAGACAGATGTGGTGTAATTACCTTTGGGAGGATTGTGCTGGCAGGAAGTCAGTAAGATCAATAGAGGGGGTGGGGAGGTTTGTGGCAGTGGAGGTAAAAGAGTCAAATTCAGGGTATACTTTATTTGAAAGGCAGATCAATAGGATTTCCTGGTTGATAGAATGTGGGGTGTGAGAGAGAAAATAAGGGTGACTTACTGGAAGAACTGGGTTGTCATAAGAAAGAGAGAAAAGCTTCTAATATAGGGTTTTCTAGGAAGATGAAGTTTGAATCTGTTAGAACTGAAGGCAATCTTTCAGACAAGTGGAATGTCAAGTAGTTAATGAGGAGTTCTGGAGAAAGGTTGGGGCCAAGGACTTAGTCATGCCGTTAATTCTCAGGATCTAGATACTACTTAATGCCATGACATAGATGGGATGACTTGGGGAGTGAGTGTAGAGACAGGAGAGGGGAGGGCCAGGACTGACACTGGGCACTCCATTGTAAGAGGCTGGGCAGAGAGGAAGATGCAGCCTCGGGGAGTTAGTAGTGCTCAGGAGACAAGAAAATCTGCAAACGTATGAAGTGTGCTGGAAGCCATTGTAGAAGGAAGTGATTGTTTTAAATCTCGCTGATTTAAATTGTGTTAACTATGATTAAGACAGGCTGACCACTGGATTAGGAATGTTGTGGCCTTTAAGTGACTTGAGCAAGCCTTTTTATGGATTGTGGGTTAAAGACCAGTTTTGAGGAATTTTAAGAGAGTGGGAGCAGAGGAACTCAAGACTGCAACTATAGAAAACTTTAGTGAAATTTCTCTTCAGAGAGAAGCAGAGAAATGGGGCACTAGTTGGAGGAAGTAGAGTTAACAGATTTTAAGGTGAGAGAAATAACTGGCAAGATATGTTGGAATAAAGTCCAGAAGTGGATGATGTCTCATGTGCAAGGGAAGCTTGACATTAAATAGAGACATTGATATATATCTGTAACAGCCACCTAGTAGATAAGAGAAATGTATATCTGTGCTATATTGTAGCCACTAACCACATGTTAATAATGACCACTTGAAATGTGGCTAATGTGACTAAAGAACTGAATTTTAAAGTTTTTATTTAATTTTAATTAATTTCAATTTTAAAAGTCATGTATGACTGCCATATTAAACAGTGTAGAGCTATAATAAAAGACTGGATATGGATGTAAACCCTGTTAGAGGGGTTGGCTATGGAAGTTCTTTTAGATTGCTTAGTTTTTGAGTGAATTAGCAAACTGTCAACAGTTAAGAGTGAAGGTGAGGGTGTGGATATTGGGTGTTTGAAGAAAGAAGAAAAAATGTGAAGTAATTGCTTAAGAGAGTAAGAAAAGAAAGTGTGGACTGGGAAAGTTTAGGGTGTTTGCTGACCAGCATTAAGGTCTCCTTTCAGGGTTTTTCACATTTGCTATATATCTTTGAGCAACAGAGAAGAAAATTGTTGGAACATATACTGAAAAAACTATTAAAATAAAATGTATACTATTTTAATTGGGGTGAAGCCTAAATAATTCTGTTCATGGGCCCTTTATTTAGAAATTGTTTTTTAAATGTTAATCTTATATTTATTAAAGATAACCACATTGTGGATATTTATTTATTTATTTATTTATTTATTTATTTATTTATTTATTTTTATTCTCACATATAGCTTAACCGGGCAGAATTTGAAGATCAAGATGATGAAGCCAGAGTTCAATATGAGGGTTTTCGACCTGGGATGTATGTCCGAATTGAGATAGAGAATGTCCCTTGTGAATTCGTCATTAACTTTGACCCCCATTACCCAGTTATTTTGGGTGGTTTGGGTAATAGTGAAGGCAATGTTGGATATGTACAGGTAGGTACCCTTCACTACATGCTTGACATTTGAGGTTTTTTGGATGTAACTTCCACTGATAATCTTACTGAAATCTCTTCTCCCCTCAGATGCGCCTGAAGAAACATCGTTGGTATAAGAAAATCCTCAAGTCCCGAGATCCAATCATTTTTTCTGTAGGCTGGAGGAGGTTTCAGACTATCCCACTGTATTATATTGAAGACCATAATGGAAGACAAAGGCTTCTAAAATACACCCCACAGCACATGCACTGTGGAGCAACCTTTTGGGGTAAAATGTGATTAGCATTTGCTTGGAGGTTAATTTAAACCTTCTGACTTTATCATTATAGTTTTGCTTTTTTTCTTTCATGAAATCCCAGTTCATAAGATTTTTCTCTTTTTTGGATTGGAGTATGTATATAAAACACATTGCAAATTTTGTGATTCATTATGTATTTTTCTGTTTTATTTAAGGTCCTATCACTCCACAAGGAACTGGATTCTTGGCAGTTCAGTCTGTCAGTGGCATAATGGTAAATATCTGGATGTTTTATTTTACAGCTTGTGTTTGAGAAATATATCTTGAATATGAAATGTGTATATATTTCATATTTAAGTTGAAAATTACTCATTTTTAGTGTATATAGTTCATTTCTCTTTGCTTTTGATTTTCCTACATCTTTTTACATAGGTTGTGGGAGTAGGGAAAGGAAGGTAGAAGAATTGTAATAGTACTGATGTTTCATATTTTTGTGTACTTTTTGGACCTGTTCTAAAAATACTTAAGCAGTGCTCACCATGTGCTATTATACTAGGTTCTTCTATTGATATAGATATACAACTACCCCTTGGTTTAGCAAAGTATACCAGGGGTGCCAAAAATATATATTTACATTTTAAGAGATGTAATCTATGTTTTACTTTTCAAAATTGAAGTGTATTATGGTAGCAATGTGTAGTATGACATTCACTCAAAACATGGTTTTAATCAAATGAATGCTAAAGTCACCATGTGACAGGCAGGACAGTCAAAGAAAATGGCAGAAACAGGTTGTCATTCGAGAAGTACAAGACCATTTGCCAGGACAATGGATAAGATGAAGAGGTATGGTTGAATGTCCCCTATGTTCTCCTGATGTAACACCCCTTGACTTCTACCTATGGGAGACCTTACATGATGTGGTGTACCATAGAAAAGCAGCTACACTGGTGGTAGTTTGGAAAGAAATTGAAATGGCACGTACAGCAGTATAAGGGTACACTTTGGTCAAGTTGCTCAAGCAGTAGTTCGCCGTAATCGGAAGTGTTTGGACACTGATGGTAACCACTTTGAGCATCTCTTAAAATTGCAGAAGTCAAACATGACTTGTATTCATCTTTTGTTATCGGTATATATTGAGTATTGCAATTTTAATACAGTTCTTTTTTTAAAATGCGTATACATTTTTTGGCACCTGCTGTATTTATGTCTTCATTTGACCAATCAGAGCAGGTTTTATTGGCCCCATTTAACAGAAAAGAAACGGAATGATGAGCAGATAGAATCCACCCTGGAGGTCTAAACTTAAAAAGTACTGTAACCAAATTTTCATTTTTTTTTTTTCATTCCAAGTAGGTCATTTTTGTGAAATTATGTCACTATGAAATCACTCTCAGGAAAATACGGAAGACATTATCATTAGTTTGGCTTATGTGTATTATAGTTTTAGATTGCTTTTGTTAAAATACTCTTTTGCATGTTCAGATATCTTTCTTAGCTAATTGTAAGTGAAATGTACTTTGGTAATTTGTTGTATCATTGAGAATTGTAGTTTTTCTTTTGCTGATACTATTCCTGTATTTGAATTTTGGGGCTTCCTTTTTAGCCTGATTTCCGGATAGCTGCCACCGGAGTTGTCCTTGATTTGGATAAATCCTTAAAAATTGTGAAGAAATTAAAGCTAACTGGTTTTCCATATAAAATTTTCAAGAACACTTCATTCATTAAGGTCTGTATATCTGTATATTCACATATTTATAAATGTACATATTGTTAAAGGAAGAATGAAATACTTCTAAAATACATGTCTGATATTTTCAGAAAAGTATTTGAAATATTTTATAAGCTTGGTCTTTGATACTTTTAGTTTACTTTTTTTATATTGGTCTCTGTTACTTAAGACATGCTCAGAAATCTTAAGGTGAAGTAAAATAGAGATTTTTAGGAATTGAGGCTATTTATTACTTCTGTGTGAGACTATCAGAGCAGATAGTGAAATGTGTAATCTCATTTACTGGATTTTGTTTTTGACTTGTGTTAAGAAAGAGGGAAAATCATAGGTTTCTCAAACAGATCAGTAGAAATACTTGTTGGTCAGGGTAGAGAGTAATGGACACATGCAGTATAACATAGGAGGGTGGTTTGAGCAACATTGATAGAAAATTTCAATAGTGGGGATGTTTCCATTAACACAGAGTTATGATGATCATAAAATGTTCATATAATATATCATTTATCTGGCTCTTTTTATTATTCTGAGTGTGTGCACCTAAGTAATAGAATATGTGCTATAGTCTAACCTGTGTGGTGGCAGCAAAGGTGGCTAGTTCAGTCTAATAAATATCTTTCTGATCTTCTTTTCTATAAAGATATCTGTGATGAGCATATTAGTGAGCCCACAGTAGAGCCTTGATTAATATTATTTGGGGGAGAATAAAATAGAGTTGTATTGACCTAGTAATTTCACTGGGGTTGGGTGTGGAATACATTTTGATTATGACCATTATTGTCGTTCAGTGAGTTGTTTTATGTTTTAGAACCAAGGATATCTTTATGAACTAAGAGGTAAAGTGTCTGATGTCATGTGTATGTATTTTTTATATACATATGCCTATAGGGAATGTTTAATTCTGCCTTAGAAGTGGCCAAATTTGAAGGTGCTGTGATTCGAACTGTCAGTGGAATAAGGGGACAGATCAAGAAAGCACTCCGAACTCCAGAAGGAGCTTTCCGGGCCAGCTTTGAGGATAAGTTGTTGATGAGTGGTAAGTATCCTTTGTGGTATGTTCATAGCAGCATGTTCCCATTCATTCAGCATGTAGATTGAAGTCAGCCCCAGGCCCCTGGTGGGAGTGTCCTATGCAGTATGCCATGTCACAAAGTGTCTGGAGCCATGTTGTTCATGCCCAGTGCAAGTTCTGTGCTATTCAAGAGTATTTCACTTGCTGAAATCTGTCTTCAAATACTGTACAGCTAGCTAGAGAAGTTTGGGGTGGGTGTTCTTTTGTTTGACAGGTGGATATGAATCTCCTTTTAAAAATGTTAAATTTGCACCTTTTCCAGATATTGTCTTCATGAGAACTTGGTATCCTGTCTCCATTCCAACCTTTTATAATCCAGTAACATCTTTGTTAAAACCAGTTGGTGAGAAGGATACGTGGTCAGGAATGAGGACAACTGGTCAGCTCCGGCTTGCCCATGGTGTCAGACTGAAGCCCAGCAAGGATTCTCTATATAAGGTACAGTCGCATGTGTGCTGCAGACTGGTGATCCAGATGCTTTGTATGTAATATTTTCTGTGCTTTGAATTTTCAAGTAGAAATTCTAACATTAAATGAACATGTTACATATTCATGGAATACTTGGAAAGGAGACTTAAAGTTTTCGTTGTATAGTCTTTTGAACTATTTTCTCCCACCATATACATATATTACTTTTAAATATAATATGCTAATTCTTATTGAGGCAGTGTGGGTTTGGTGGACGGTTTTAATAAGTTTTTTATTGAAGTATTAACATACATACAGAAAAGTACATAAATGAGAAATGTACGGAGCATTTGAGATCTTGCTTTCAGGGAATGGTGATCAGTTTCGGCTGAAATAAATTTGAAAAGAATAAAAATTTAAAAGAAGTAGAAATGTACAGCTCAGTGAATTTTAGCACAACCAAATTGCCATCAGTTGGATGAAGCCACAGAACTACTGGCACAACAGAAGCCCATTGTGACCTCTCCCAGTCACTGTTCCACGTGCCACCTCAGACACAGCCACTATCCTGACTCCTGACATGTAAATTAGTTCTGCCTATTTTTAAGTTTTATAAAATATAGCATATGTTTTGCTTGGCTTTTTTCATTCAGTATTATGAGATTCATCCATGTTCTTGTATATAGCAGACATTCATTTGTTGCTTTTGTTGAGTAGGATTCTGTTATATGACGATGTCAGTTTATCTACTGATGGACTTCAATTGCAGTATTTGGCCATTATAAATGCTGCCCTGAGCACATATATGCAATGTATATGCAATGTGTTTGGTGTGCCTCTGCACACATTTCTGTTGCAGAGGTTCCTGAGGATGAAAGTGCCGGATTACAGGGTAGACATGTGTTCAACTTCAATCTGTGTTGCCTGTAGTATTCTGAAGTCATAGCAGGTTAGACCCAACTAACAGCTTATTAGAGTTCAGATTGTTTGCTTCTTCCCTGTATTCAGCCTCATCAATATTTTTTTTTTCAATTTTAAGTTCTCAGTGCCTTTCTGAACTCTCATTTTCATTTAGATTTTGGTCTGTGAGAATTTTCATCACAGGTTAACAATGTATTTGAAAAGATTTGTTTGTTTTAATGCAGGATAGTTTATTGTTTTGAAATAAGACAGTAAGTTCAGGATACTAGTGCAATTCTGCTTGAGACAGAAGTTTCCTAGGTTTACATTTTCTATAAAATAGTTAATAATAAATTTTTGAATCATGTCACATGAATTTCTGTTAAAATACCCTGTGGGATCTGGTACCTCTTACCTAGTCTATAGTGTTTCCTCTTTTTTGAGAAGTGATTTCTCTGATTTCTTTCATTCTACAGCATTTTAGTTTCTTAAAACAGAATTTTGAATATTATTGTGGATGATGTCTTTAATAATAAATTTAAAGACATGGCAGGAATATTTTTTTTAAAGTTGACATCGATCTTAGTAAAGACCTAGGGCAAAACTTTGAATTTATTAACTATTTCTGAAGCAGTTAAGAATTTTGGTCATCTCAACTTAAGCATACGATTCAGATTTCCTTAAAAATTGAATGTAGAGAGTGCTTCACCTTCATCATTTGTTTAAATCTTATTTTTCTCAGCTTGCCTTCCATTAGCAACAGGACAATGTTACAACTTCTCAATGAGAATCAGGAATAGGGAAGGAACTTTGGCTGCTAATTAGAGGAAGAACAATGTCCCTAAATCCAGAGAGGTTGATAGTCAAGATGAACAGCTAGATTATTCTTGTTAGGCTAGGAAAACTACCTCAATGCCCTAAAGATAAGGCCTGAATTTTCCATTAAAAGAAACTTGGGATTTATTCTGCTCCGTTGAGACTCTCATAGTCTATACTATAGAAGTGGGCACAGTTGAAGTCTTGGGAGAACTGTAACTATATTTTATATATTTTTCTGTTTTGCCTAGAACTATGAATGTCTCTTGAGGCAATCTATGTTTGATGAATGAATGAATCCTTATTCTGACGGTCAGCAGATTCTGGTGTTACTGATCTTGTGGAAACAGTCAATCCATTGAGAAGATTTTATGCAAGTTTTAAGTGCATAAAGATCATAAAAGTATGTCACTGTCTTTGATTTATTTTTTTCAGATGATCTTGAGGCAAAAGAAACATTTTAATTCACTGCATATTCCGAAAGCCTTGCAGAAGGCCCTGCCCTTTAAGAACAAGCCCAAGACACAAGCAAAGGCAGGCACAATACCAAAGGACAGGCTGAGACCAGCCGTCATACGGGAGCCTCATGAAAGAAAGGTACTGTCAGTGATGACTTCCTGAACATTGCCTTTAGATGTGAAATAATGTTTTCAGTAGTACATTTGGCATTTCTGCTGCACTCATTTTTCATCAGGAAAGGATAAGGGCCAGCCAGACTTATTCAAGGCACTGGAACTGGAAGTTAGACGAAAAGTTGGAGTTCACTTCCCTTGTTTTTTCAGTCATGCTCTGCCTCGTGCATTTTAATACGGAGTAATAGGCGCAGAACTGGCAAATCACTCTGTCTCAATTATTTGTACATAGTATCCAAGAGTGATGAACAAAGGTAGTTTTGTAGTAAAGGTCATTATGTTAAGTATTTTGCTAAGTAAATGGGCTCCTACATAATATCTCCCTGCAAATAATGATTTATGTCCTAGTTCAGAATAAATTTTCACTAGTTTAATACTTACTTGGATCATGAATTGATTCTGGTTTTGATACAGTCAGCTGAGGTGTTTAGGCCACCTGAGTCTTAGAAGCAGAAAGCATGACCTAGCTGTGAGAGTGTTCCAGTGCTCATGGATTTGTCCTTGCCAGGTCCTCGCACTGCTGGATGCTCTAAGCACAGTGCACCGTCAGAAGATGAAGAAGGCCAAGGAGCAGCGGCATCTGCACAATAAAGAACACTTCAGAGCTAAGCAGAAAGAGGAAGAGGAGAAACTGAAGCGACAGAAGGATCTGAGGAAGAAGCTTTTCCGAAATCAGGGTCAGAAAGAAAGAAAAAATCAGAAGTCCAGCCTGAAGGGGCCTAAGGAGCAGCTGAAATGAACTCCAGGCTGACAGATTCTCATTTGCATCTGCCAGGATCACTAGATTCCCTCGCAATAGTGCTCGTGACAAGTCAGAGGACTGGAGCCCGAGAAAGATCTGTGGGCCTTTGAGAAGAGAAATGGAAATCTGCTGCTAGGATACCTGTTCATTCTCAGCATCTAGTTTATGTTAGGATTTAAAGTAACATAATTTATGGTTTTGTAGATTCCCTTACATTCCTCTTTACCTGTCTCAGTTTAATTTTTTTGTGTGTGCTACAAAAAATATTAAAATATTTTCCTGTTAATTTTGACTTAGTAGGTTCATTAGGGGTGAATGCTTGAATATTGTGGATAATTATTCTACCACCTTGACGATGAGTCTTTCAGAAGGGGAAAACTTGAAATCTCAGCTTTAAAGTAAAATTTTAGAGGAAGGTGTATGGTGCAGTGCACAGCCAACTTTTTCAGAGGCCACATGATGTGCAGTAATGCAACAGCCCAACTGTAGATAGGAGAAAACAGCTTTTTCTTAAGCCAGACTTAAAGATACTTGCAAAAATGTTAGATGGTGCTAGTTTTTCACAAATTGTTTTTGCTTTGGAAAATATTTTTCAGACTATAATGAGCCTTTTGTGTTCTTTTAAAACAAATTAAATACTTTAAATTTTTCTTATCTCTGTTTTCTTACATAGTAAACATTGGTAGCTGTAACCCACATGAAAAAAAAAAGTCTTTGAGGTCCTCAGTCATTGTTAAATGTGTAAAGATACTGAGATCCAGCTGTGTGAGAATCATGCCCTGAGTTCCCTCCTGCATGGCCACCCCATACTGCATACCACCATGTACTCAAAACCTAATTGGAGCCAGGCACTTTGTCAGTGTGCAGTAAAACAGTGATAAATTAATTTCGCTCTACAAGACTGTGCTTCAGTTTTTCCATACCGGCCAGGACTCTGGAATCTGGCAGCTAGTGCATAGTGAAGATGGGAGCTGCTCTGCTGCTGAGTTTTCCTCGTTCCTTCCTGGGCCTCTGAGCACACTTCTCTTGCCCAAGACCTCAGATTTGGTAGGTGGCATGCTAGTCACAGGGTTGGGAGAGGGGGCACTTGAATGTGATAATGCGCTTTAAAAACTGTAAGTTCAGGCAAAGTTAAGAACATGCTAAGACCTTCATAGGGATATGTCTAAGTGAAGCTATTTCACCATCGTCTTAAATTTCCTTTTTCTTTTGTGGAATCCTGACTGAAGAGAGAAAACAGAAGATGGGCCCCACAGCACAGAGTTGGCTCAGCTTGAGACACCCGGGCCATACAACCCACTGCCTCCTGCTGAGGGGAGGCAGCTGGGACCCCAGCCTGCAGGGCTGCATGATCAGGCTTCACCCTCCAAAGTGATGCCCTCTGCATGCTAATAGAAATACAGTGCTACCACATTAACAAAACAGAAAGAAACAAATGAAATGGATTTTATTATTTTTATTTTAAGCCATCATATCTAAAATATTATTGTAGCACATAATCAATATAAAAATCATTGGAGGAAGTTGGGGCTAAGTGCTAGAAGGAAGCTGATGGGAGTGCTGGAGGGTGGCTGAGAGGAAGCAGATGCTAGGGCATTAGAACTTGATTGGGTCTGGAAGTTGTGAGGAACAAGGGATTTTCAGGGAAGACCACAGGACTCCCAGCTGCCTGACCCACAGTGGGTACTGAGCTAAGTAGATGCTAAGTAGAGTGGTGAGCTTGGCTTTAAGACAGTACCTGCGGGATGACCATATGGAAACATCTGACGACATGGTTAGAAGCTCAGGTTGATACACTATCTGGGCTTAAAATGCTCTCCTGACAGCAACACCCACTTGGGAGTGTGGGTGGAATCCAGGGAAGGGTCAAGTTTTTTTTTGTTTGTTTGTTTTTTTGAGGAAAACACTTTCTAATATTTTATTTATTTATTTATTTTATTATTCACTTTTATTGCCAGACTCACTGGGGTGACATCTGTTAGCAAGGACTACACAGGTTTCAGGCATACAATTCTACAGTGCATTGTCAACCTGATGTATAATAAGTTCACCACCTAATGTGACTTCTCTTTCCATCACCTTATATTTAGCTTCCCCGCTCCTCTCCCACCCCCTCCCCTTTCTCCCCTCCCTGACCCACTTGTCCCCAAGTAAACATTAAACTATTGATTGTGTCCATGGGTTGTTTCTTCATTTCTTTTTTCTTTACTTTCAGTTTTATATTCCACATATGAGTGATGTCATACAGTTCTTTGTTTTTTCTATCTGGCTTATTTCACTAAGCATGATGATCTCCAGGTCCATCCATTTTGTTGCAAATGGCGATATTTCATCATTTCTTGTAGCTGAGTAATATTCCATTGTGTATATGTACCACAGCTTCTTTATCCAGTCGTCTGTCGCAGGGACCTTTGGTTGTTTCCATGTTTTGGCCACTGTGAACAACGCTGCGATGAACACTGGGGTACATAAGTCTTTGCGGACAAAGGTTTTCAAGTTCTTTGGGTAGATCTCCAGAAGGGGGATTGCTGGGTCAAATGATAACTCCATTCCCAATTTTCTGAGGAACCTCCACAGTGCCTTGCACAGTGGTTGTACCAGTTTGCACTCCCACCAGCAGTGTGCAAGAGTTCCTTTTTCTCCACATCCTCTCCAGCACTTGTTATTCCTTGTCTTGTTGATAATAGCCATTCTCACAGGTGTGAGGTGGATCTCATTGTGGTTTTGATTTGCATTTCCCTGATAGCTAATGAGGATGAGCATTTTTTCATATGTCTGCTGGCCATTTGTATTTCTTCATGGAAGAAGTGTCTGTTTAGTTCTTCTGTCCACTTTTCAATTGGGTTGTTTGTTTTTTTGTTGTTAAGTCTTACTAGTTCTTTATATATTTTAGATATTAGACCTTTATCTTATGCGTTATTTGCAAATATTTTCTCCCATTCAGTTGGCTGCCTCTTTGCCTTGTTGATGGTTTCTTTTGCTGTGCAGAAGCTTTTTAGTTT